>JAODLI010030128.1:0-19893 GCA_027575585.1 Percopsis omiscomaycus | reverse complement strand
TGTTTGTTTTATGGCTGTACTGTATATGAATGCATGAGAGAGAGAGAGAGAGAGAGAGTGATGGAGAGAGAGATAATGAGTGAGACATGTCTCTGTTTGGCTTTATTTGTTTGTTTGAATAGCACTTGTTGACTGAAGCAATGCACATTCACACACCTTTCTGTGATGGTCTCCCTCAGTCCGCTAGCCACACCCTTCATCACTGTGCTGGCCTTGGGGGTCAGGACCACCTGGGAGACAAAAAAGGCCCCCTTCCTCCTGCAGGAGTCACACAACAAATTCACAGTTTACTCCCGTTTTGCTATAGCAGTGGTTTCCTCAGGAGGTGTGGTTTTGAGGCAGAAAAACCAACATAAGAATCAAGTAAAAAAATAAGCAATTACTATTTACTGCAAATGCGCTACAAGTTAGCCGTTAGTTTGACACAAGCTTTTCCCCAAAGAAAAGAAAGCGTCTGTGTATTTAATTTCCTATGAGCATTTCAAAAACACTGTTTTCTTTGCGTAGGTTTGAAGAATAAAATCATTATAAATGTCTTATCAACATAACTACCACTTGGACAAAACACAAACATTTCAGCAACAAACCCACGTCACACTAGAATGACAGCTCATTACAGTTGCGGGACAGGTGTCACTCATGGGAGTGAATGTTTGGGAGTAGAAGGCTTGATGAGACACACTTGGGGGCTGCTCCCAGGGAACTGCCACTCGTATCCAACACAGCCACCTAGGCATTATTTCCAACCGCAACAGTGGTGCAATGTGCGGGGGGGGGGTTTCCTCCTCGCGCCATGTATGGATGTGGGAAAGACTTGCATTTAAACGTGTATTATTTGTTGATAAATAATTCTTATGTACTGTATCATAGGTTGGAAGTAGGATCTCTGCCCCTTCCGCTGGGCATCACCGGTGTGTGCAATCTACCAAACACACACTACAATAAACCTGTACTTTCCCTTTTTTTGTTTTACTTTTACTTAAATTATACTCCTCCATTGCATTATGGCACCCCCCAGAACACCAACATTCGACCAGGGAAGGGTCAGAGGACAATGTGAGCAAAGGAGGTCTGTAGGGGGAGGAGTAGGGAGGAGTGCACTCAGCCCTCAGGTGCGGGGGGTGGGCAGTGTAGCTCTCTGTCTTTCAAACCAAACTGTCTTTTTTATATATAATGCTGGTTTCTACCACAAGGAGTGTCCCTTTAATAATGAATAAATCCATTTACATGTGTTTGGGTGAGCGTGAGCCAGTTTGCGGATGTATCCTTAAGATATACGCACATTTTCAAGGCAACAGAGGCCTGACATTTCCGACACACTCCCTGTGGCACAGCACAGCCTGACACGTCACAGTGATTTGGTCCCATTAGCATCCCATTTACAGTGTGACGACGCTGACCTTCGGTCGGTGACAGAGGCCTGGAGGAACTGCACCAGCTTCTCTGGGTCAGTGGTGTTGGCCCAGGGGGATGGCATCATCTGGCCCGGCCACAGGAAGGGCACCTCCAGTGCCATTGGGTGGTGGTAAAACACCAGGACCTGGAACTCCTTCTCCCAGAGATACTGGAGGGACACCTGGAGGAAGGGCATGGAGGCGCGGACACAGAGAACATAGATACTGCATGTCACAAAGTAGTCGATCACGTCCTTTAGCAGACACTTTTATCCAAAGCAACTTACAATAGCATTTTAGTATTTAGCAGGTAGGGGTTAGGCATTTTCCTCAAGGAAGCTTACAGGTAGGCAAACACTGAGGCTATGCCCTTTCATTTACAGAATTTAGCAGACGCTTTTATCCAAAGCGACTTACAATTACATTGTTCTATTACATGGAGCAGATAGGGGTTAGGCCAACACTGGGGCTTGAACCCACGACCTTACGGCTGGGAGTCCAACACCCAGACCACTAGACTATCCTGCCCCCCTGTCAACACAAACACAACACAAATGTTGTGTCCTGCAGTCTTGCAAGTGACATTTCTGGTACTAATATATGGAGCACGGTGAGCGGTCAAAATGTCCTGTGAAGCAGTAGACCTACTTCTTGAGCAAAGACCACAGGGCAGAGCTTCTCTCCGAACACTTCCTTTAACATGGCCACCAGCTTCTCGTGGTGGAGGTTCTGGACCCCATAGAAGTGGTTAAAGTCCAGGAACACCACCTCTCTAGCATGAGCTGAGAGGAAACTACTTATCTGCTCCAGACCCTCTCTGACCTGGAAACAGACACACACACACACAGACAAACACACACATATTTATATACTATGAACAGATGCACACTACCACATACATTAGGCCTACATTATATACATACATTAAAATCATGACATTGTGTGTGTATACAGTAGGAACCATTACACCACCCTTAGTTACAATTCTGCAAACATTTACCATCATACCAAAGATCCTATTTAAACAAAGTTTTCCACTGACCGTGGCACTGAAAAGCCCGTGGGCGAAGAATAGCTCATTGTCAGGGTCTCGTGGCTTGGTGGAGATGCGTAGGTCGAAGAAACGGATGCCAGCCTCCAGCTGGCTTGTGAAGTTCATGGTCTGAGTGGCCAGCCACTTCCTCATTAGCTTCTTGGCCACCGTACCGAACACAGAGACAAAGTTTTGCACCGTTTCTGGCTGCTCAGGGCCCACCGGTGAAGCCTCGTCGATGTAGAAACTGAACGAGTCATGGGAACCTAGACAGGATATAAACTGGAATGGTTATTAATCATACTGGTTTTCCCGGGCCACTATAGATGGAGGTCAGAGTTCAAATCCAGAACAGTGCCTCTTGAGTTGAGAAATCAGCAATAATAAAAACATTTATACTGTAACCACAGTACCTTTTGAAAATCACATTTACATATATGTAAAAACTAGATCAAAGTTAGGCCAATTATCAAATGAAAGTCAATAAACAATTTATGATATGCAGGTAATATGTCAAAAGTTAATACCGATACTGACTAAATATAGCCGGAGTTTGCCCAGTCTGGGGCCCTTTTAAGTCTAGTCAGTCTAGTCTAGGGATCCTGTCAGTACGATTAGAGAGTTGGAGGATGCAAATTACTTGATTTTTGTATATATATTTCACAACAGGAATTACCACCGTATAAAATTGCACCTATTGGTTATGGGGTAAAAGCAGTGAAATGTAAAAACATAACAATGCCGCATCTAGGATAGATTGCTAGATTATTTACTTACAATAGATTATGCCGGACAGTTCTTTAGCTAATCACATGCTAGCAGAGTGATTAGCAGTGATTGGAGTTAGCAGATTAACTTCTGCTACATTATTTATTTGTTTAGCTCTAGCATATTATAACTCAATTATAACTCAAAATTAGAAATATCTCAACAAAAGTGATGTGAGGCTTATTATTGTATGGAACAGTCTGTGCAAAACTATTATTAAACGATTATTTTTAACAATTTTATGTCAAGAAAAAAAGCAAATGTAAATACAGCATGTATGTGTATGTGAATATACTGTACGTCGTCATGCAATACAGTGAGGGATTCTGATCAGATGCTCTCCCTTCTCTCACACAAAAACACACAAACAGCATCCTGTATACCTTGCCACCAACACACACACACACACACACACAGAGAGAGCGCCCGAGGTGACCTTTAGCTATTCATGCTTCAGTGCAGCTCCTCACAGTTGGCCCAGAGAATGACTGTAAGCGGAGGAGACATCTGTGTCCTGGGGCGGGGCAACACACCACATCACTACGGGGTCAGCCCAATGCCATCAGGCTCCCAACTACCACAGGCTGACCTTAAGGAGCCGCAACAGCTGGCTCCCCCTGTTCCCCTTGGGGTTTCCTACAAGACCGCGATGTAGCACTGTCTGCAGCCATTGGAGTTTCATCAATAAATCAGTACGAAGACCCGTGACAAGGTTCCACAGTCGTCTTATATAATGTAAATAAAACGTGCAGTATTCAACATTACAGAAAGGAGCTAAATGCATACTGTCCAAAGGTCAGTGTATCTGCCAAACCAAGCCATGTTTTCTCAGCATTATGCTGTGAAAAAAGCTGTTAACTTACATAAAAAAGAACTATAATTCAGGTTGATTGACCGTTTGCCACCTGACATTTCAGTAGATTGTGATTACTTTATTTTTTTTCATTTTCGAGGAAATCGTTTCCTGCATAGCAATAGCAGTGCCATGTCCCAAAGGCAACAGTTTAATTTACGTTGTGTGGAAACAAATTCATATTCATATGAAGAGTGAATTCTTTTGGGGGATGACAATTTTTCTGTATTGACACAGATTTGGTGTGTGCAGTAAATGTCACCATTGTGCCTGGATGTTGACTCATTCAGCTGGAGTCTTGTCAGCCTCCACAGGCACTGTAGTGCCTAATCCAGAGTGCATTATACCACAGTGTACCCAGTACCGGCTTTGTTTAGGTGTATTTTGTCGAGGTGAGCAATGCATTTCTTTCCCGCTGCCACATGTATGAGCTCTTATTGAAATGTTTGTGTAAATCTATCAGATGTCGTGATTTTGTGAAGCCAAGAACGTCTTGGCACCCAACACCTAAAGGAGACTTGAAACTCCCACACCACTTTGAATAGCAGCTTATGTGTTATCAATGTTTGTGTGTGTGTGTGTGTGTGTGTGTGTGTGTGTGTGTGTGTGTGTGTGTGTGTGTGTGTGTGCGTGTTGAATATCTGTAAAAACAAAAAAGTAAGGTTTCTTTGGTACACCAAGAAACTCTTCTAAAGGCCAACCAAGCTGACCAAATAAACACATCACAGTCCAGCACATCATGTAACAATGCACCTGCCTTACGCACCAGTCATGTTTGAGATGGTAGGAGTATTACTCAAATTTTTATCTATACAGTACTGTTCAAATTATCCAGCATTTACACATTATCTCCCGCTCATTTCCCCTTAACTTCGCTCTATTTATCTCAGCAATATGTATTTCATGAGTAAATTATTTCTGCATTACACCCTGTTTTATTAGAGACTGAAATGGTTTATTAAGGAAAGACAAAAACATATAAATCCAAAAGCAGGGATTTCAATAAAAGTGCAATCAATCATTCCATGTATGAAGGTAAAACCATACCATAGATTCGCAAGTGAAAAACAAATAATTGTAGGTTAAGACAGATTGACGCAAGCGTAAAAAAAATCGTTGTATGTAAAGACAGATTGACGTAAGTATTAAAAAAATCATTGTAGATATTTGCAAAGAAAACCCTTGTTGATTAAAACACTGCCAAAAGTCTAATCGTGGGATATTTGAATTCGTACGTGTACAAATCACCTTTTTTCCTTGCGAATATTGACATATACTTACGTCAATCTGTTTTTACCTACAACTTTTTTACGCTTATGTCAATCTGTCTTTACCTACAAAGTTTTTTTACGATTACGTCAATCTGTCATTACCTACAACGATTTGTTTTTCGCTTGCATATATTTATGGCAAGGGAGGAAGCTGCCTCAAATTACTTACCCAAACATGAATAAAATAATACTAGAAGAAATAAATACTAGACCCTGCCTCTGATCTTTTGGTCTGAGGTTAATGAATCTTCCAGAAGAAATTCCTTGTTTCTTATTAGATCTTCCTTTCCCTCCCCTACCCTCCTGTCCTCCTATGCTGTCTTCTAGCCTCATCTGTCCCTTAAGCCTTTAACAAATTTTTAATTCGATCTATCAGTCCATCTTCCTCTGGTCTTGCTGTTCTCTCCCCTGTTGTTAAGAATGTCGTTTAGTTATTTGACTTTAAGAAACAAGATAAATGTCCTCCTGCTGAAAGCTCAATTAACTGCCTCTGGTGAGGCAAAACCAGCCTGTGGAGAATCTATACCTTCTCAAAACCTCTGAAACTACATTTCTGTCTAAAAATTAAAAAATAACTTTACTGTGTTTTAGGAAGCTGGAACTGTAATTTCCGATACGTCAGTCAAAAGGATTTTGTGAAATTCTCCATGAAATCTATACATTTTGAATATTTACATGAAAATGTTACTATAATATTTATTGTTATAGACACATACCAGTCTATCGTGCTCTTTGCCAGGTAACATTTTTCACAAGTGGGATGTAACTACTAGGATCCATCCAAAAAATCTTTCATAACTCTCAGATTAGCACCTGTCCATACACTTCTACATTCAAATCATGACATTGTGTGTGTTTTCAGTAGGAACCATTACACCACCCTTAGTTACAATTCTGCAAACATTTACCATCATACCAAAGATCCTATTTAAACAAAGTTTTCCACTGACCTTCACTTCATCTCAGTCTATACTGTCTGAATGTTGTTGATTAAGCTATACCCAATGCCTTGTCTAGACTAGAGAGGGGAGTTAATAGCATACTAAGTAAGGCCGACACTGGGAAAGAAACCTGAATCCAAAACTAAATTCCCTGACAAAGCACAGAGTGGAACACTGCTCCCCAACTACATCCCCTCTTTGTATGCTCAGTGGAGCAGGACTAGCAGGTTTTAGCCGAGGAGCTAATTTATAGTCTGTCACTATACAGTACAACAGACCCCACAATGAGAAAGTAGATGGGAACACTCCAAACAAACACATCTTTACAGTAATGTATAGAGGCTAGATTGGGGTGGAAATCTTTTTTAGGGTACCATATTACAGGATGTGGACCATAATTGATGCTGGTAGGTTGACAGCTGGAGTTTATCTGGGTTCCTATAATAGGAAATAGCTTCTCTCTGGCGCTTCTCCTTTATCCATTTGCTCTCCATCTCCCACTCTCTCATCAATTCATCCGATCTTAAATGACTTCCTCTATTCTTTTATCCATTACAACAGTCTGATTTGAACTCTTCCAGCAACCAAACCATTTATCTTCATGCACAAGGCCTTAAGTGGCTTTGGAAAGATGTAGCCCGAGGGATGAACGGACACATTTCTAGCTAAAAGGCTGATCTCATGAACCCAGGGGGGTTCATGAAAACAGAGTATGGCTCTTCTGCAATGGGATTGTTTTCATTCTCCCACTGGGTCAACCTAGGTTAATAGAATTGGCCCCACCCCTTACCCGCTATCTTAAGTTATATAGTACAAGCTGAAGATATTCATTTGTAACCTAAAAAGCTTTGAGCTGTAAACACCTAAAGGTCATTGTGGAGGGTGAGTGGGGCTCTCTCAAATCCTTTTTTGTTAGGCATTAGCCTTAGAAAATCAATTTACTATTCCATGGCACGACCTGCCTTACTAAAAGCTTTAACCACTTTCATGAAAATCTTACATTGAAGTAGGATGAGCAGCAATAAAGTGTGAGGTAATGTCTCTTATTCGTGTGTTTCAGGCTGTGAACAGACTGTCAGCCTGATGAACCAATTGTATGTAGTTTTTAATGATTGTTCCATAGATTGTACATAGTGGGTAAATACAGTGACAAATGTTCATAAAGTAACACAATTATGAGCTGCATAATTATAATTATCAATTATTCTAAAAAAAAAAAAAATGGTTTCCTCGTCATTGTAAGCACATAAGCCCTGACATCCCTATGCTACGGAGAAACCAGAAATACTTTTTCTTCTGTCACTAATTTTCAGGGAGCTGTTCCAGGCAGACTAGCAAAGCCTGTTTCATGGTGACAGAGCCACAGTGAGGCAGGTTTATCTGTGGCGGCCCACCTGTGCTGACCATCTATTTCAGTCATTTGGTAATGCCTTAGCACCGCCGGCAGCCAGGAAAAGTGTGGTACTCACCAAGAACATCTAACAATAGCCTGAAGCCACACACCGCTCTTGTACCTCACCGCTTACCCTGGGAATGGTGTCGAACTACTTCCCCCCTCCCCGTCCTCTCTCCCTCTCTCTATTTCATGACCTCTATCTTTAATCTGTTGACCTTTTTCCTTTTCCAGTCCCTTTTAGGTTTGGCTTCTTTTCTCCTACTCACTCTCCTTTATTCTGTCCATCTCGCTCTCCCTCTCATCCCTTTCTTCTGCCCCATTCCCCCATATGCTAGTACCGAGGTCGGCTCCCAGTACCTGCATCGTTGAGCAGGGAGGTGACAGTAGTCAACATTGGTAGCATGGCAATGTCAGCTCAAACAATGTCCTCAACTGACAAACAACATGCCACGGTTGGCAGAATTATAGACATAATGTTTTGTGTTAGAGTGTGTTAGATATAGGTCTATGCTGGTTTTCATAAGGATTAATAAAACATATTGACATATAACAAGCGCTTTCCTGGACAACATCAAGCAAAGTACCTATAATGTAATGTCAATTTAGCATGTCATTTGCCTTTTTGTCAGGTTAGAATTATTTTAATGTTTATTTCCTAAAAATATATTTGCATTAAATTATCAATATGAGCCAAATATAGATTGTACAGTGTAATACATAGTGTAAAAACGACACTGTGTTTTGTGTTACTCAGAATTTGATTTGAAAATATGACAAAGATATAGTATCGATTTGTGGCCAACATTTAAAGCTTAGATTTGCTTTTATTGACTATTGACACTACTGGTATGTGTTTACCTGCTTAAATAACTTTCAACAAAAGCTGTCGTTAAACTGTGAAAAAGTCCAAATTTGTCCAAAGCAGCTATCTTTAAGTGCTAAACTCACTTGCTGCCCATGATAGTAAGTACAAATCAGTAAACAAAAAGGAAGCCCTTTCATCTGAAATAGTGGCACGTGGGTAGAGCAACATGTGACCTGTGACCTGCTATAACATGATTATATCTAATCGTTTGAGAGATGCAGCCTCTGTTGCACATCTGAGAGAGCGCCAATGCTCTCTGATACCGCATGCTTTCCAGATTTGGCGGGCAAAGAAAAATCATCTAGACAAGACTGCCATGCAAGAGGTGTAATACAACACATTGCACACAATATTATTGGATCACCTTGAAGCAAAGGTAGTGTGGAGTGTACGATAGCTTCAAAATAAAACCTGTATGTGTCGGTGTGTATGCATACTGCAGTACATATACCCCATAAAGTCTATAGACACCCATATACTGTACCAGCTTTCAATATTAAGTCTTATAGTCCTCACAATAAACTTATACAATGGAAACATAATAAATATAGATTTTTTTTGGAAAGGCCTCTCTGGCTGCCACTGTGAAGAAAACAATCAGATTAATGTATTGCTTCTCTTAACTGATGATGGGATAATAATGAGTACAGCGGTGCAGAGCTGGCAACACAAAGACAGGGGTGCATAGATTTAAGCATACCGTCATAAAGTCACACCATCAAAGCATCACCACCCCCACATAGTTCCACTATTCCAAATGACTTGGCTTGGACGCCAGCCATGGCTGTGTTGGCTGTAGGAGTGAATGTGTTTTGGTTCGGATAATAATTTAGCATTTCAGCGTTAAACGGCTGAGAGCTGGAGGTGTAGACATTCAGCATCATGGAGATAACATTCCAGCCAAGGCAAGCAAGCATCTGCCCCAGAGGATTCTCCTATCTCTCTCTCTCTCCGTTTCCTTTCTTCCTGAACAACTCAAACAGAGGATCAGAAGGAGTGATATGAGATGACGCTGTAGGAAATATGTGCCAGGGGATGTGTGTATCTTGTAGATGTAGATGTTGTAGCACTGATTGTAACAATAGAACTCCTGAGGATTGTTAGGTTTGTCATAGCCTACCACCAGGCAAGCGGACTTTTTGAATGTGTACACACACACACACACACACACATATATACGTGCACAATTTCTCTATAATGCTCTTAAAATATTTAGGTATTACAATATTTTCCACATTTAAAGAGTCAGTGTGGATGAATAATGGGTGCGGGGTGCATTTACAAGTAGGCACATCCTGCTTATGTAGAAAGGCCTATTAGATGGAACAGTCCTTGTTTCTATGCCCCACTGTCTTTCGGCACAGCCTAAGTTAGATGTGAATGTTAAAAAACTGAGAACTGTGTAATGAGAGACTGATGACAGGCCACGCCTCTTTGGGCAGAAAGGAATGAGCCATTAAATATGACGTTTATTGTGTCCTGTAGTTAGTAAACTAAACACTCAGTTCAGAGAGAGAGAGAGGGAGACAGAGAGAGAGTGAGAGAAAATGTGAATTATAACCATTCCAGCGAGAACCAATCAGTGGCTTACAATTCAATTGAGAAGGATTCAGAAGAGACACACGCCAGGATTTGCCCACGAGGCCAAACAGCTGTCTTTTAAAAAGGCCTACGTATCAACAGCTGGCGCTTACCTTTTCGCATTGCCTTGTCTCGCTTCGCCAACACCCACCATGAGGAAAAACAAAGCTATACTGTTGTGCCCAAACATAGCCTACCCGTGTCATTTATTAGCTGTTTGTATAAATACAGTACTGGGCCTGGAATATAAATGACCTTCAGACAGTGACATGGCTGGATTAAAAGAAAGAAGAAAAAAAAAAACACGTGGTCACCCTGCGCAACAGGTTTCATCCTATTTCCAACAGTCACCGCAAATGCTGAAGCGCCATAATAAATGAAGCTACCAGACCACAATGGTAAGTTAATAAAGTAGAACACCACCGCGATCATTTCAATTTATTCTAATGACCTCTGGCAAAAGATACTGTAATTTGAATTCCGCACGGTTTAATCGAACAATTTGTCCAAATGCTTTTACGCAGACGCACGAAAGCAATAAAAAAGAAAACCGGGCACGTACCGGGGATCGCCAGGTTGGTGAGCGGAATCGTGTGCATGCTCTGCGGTAAACTTGACATCCAGTCTGCAAAGCGCATGTCGCTTCTCCCGTGAGATGAAGCCATGCTGCCTCCGTGCACAACACTGCGTTCAGCCGGTGCCTGCGCGAGTCTCGGGTGCGCTCTGTGTGCGACGATGAAGTCCACGCACTAGACACACTCTCACCCCCACATACCAGCGCCACCGAGACCCAACCCACACCCCACTGAGCGCGCACGCATCGGCGGGGAGCAGAAGATATTGTGGATAGATGGATGAACGGAATGAACCTAAGTGTTGCCTGGAGCGGCTGAAGGAGGAATTTGGAGAGATAAAGTCCGGTTAAAATGTTGAGATCTCCAATTCAAGCTCGTTACTTTAACGCCAGACGTGGTTCGGTGGGCTGGGCTAAGAAATCCATTAGGCTGATCTGTGATTGTCTGCAGTTTATAGTCCGTTCGGCAAGATTATGTGAATTACACATTGGCCTGGCTTAAGGGCACGTTATAAGATGGAAAATGTGAGTGTAAACTGGCATTCAGTGGAGCTGTCCAGTTCTGTAGTGCCACCATCTTTTTCTACGTTTAATGATTGGCTGCCACACTGTTCCCTACACCTCCCCTCACAGCTACCCATATTTTTGTGGTCAGTTGCGTTTCAAAACACAGGGAGCAGAGTAAAAAACTTGGGAATCTGGGGGTGTTACAAATGGTAGTGTACCTTTAAATTGTTAGTCGGCACCATGAGAAATGGGTTAGAATATGTAAGCTTCCAATCCACTTTGGCTTATATAGCAAAGCACTGGATTAGCAACAACAGCCGGTGGCAAAAGCCCTTGTCACTTTCGTAATTTGTCTGTGTGATGATCTATCCCGGGTGATCTGACCAAAGCCCACTGGTGGAATTCTTTAGTTTCATAACAGCCTTCAGGTAATAGCAGAGCTTCTCTGTTCAAGTGAAGAAATTTAAGAAATCAAGAATGTGAATGTAAGCCCATCATCCATATATAGAAATCTTTAAATCTGCACTGTCAAAGACATCATACTGAAAGCAATCATTTGCTTTCAGACGACGAAAAAAGAAAGCTAAGCATTTTCTCCTTTTTTACCCACAAATAAGAGTGCAATGTTGATAGGCATGGAAGGAGACGAAAGGAAACACAGAAAAGATGGCAGAAATCAGGGGGAGAGAGAGAGAGACACACAGAGAAAGACACACAGAGAGAGAGAGAGAGAGAGAGAGAGAGAGAGAGAGAGAGAGAGAGTGTGTGTGTGTGCGCCCATAAATCTGAGGGTTATGTATGGAAAAAAACAGCGTTGGGCGAGTGCCGTCTGACGAGCTGAGAAATAAGTTCATTTCACTTTGCTTGTCCTCTACTTGTACTTTTGTGATGGCTATATGGTTCGGATTTAACAGAACAAACACACAATTCACAGATAGGTTTTATTATATTTTATGTACAAAACAGTGAACAGAAGTGGAGCAGAACATGTTAAGGCTTACAGTTTTCTGACTGAATTGTCATGTGGTAAAACACTGAAGTCTGGTATTTATGAGGTTAAGGGGGAAAAAGGTTGAGCAATTTAAAAATTACAACAACTAATAATTTTCAAAATAATTCTACTTTCTACATTTCTACTCTCAATTATCAATATCTTCATCCATCAATAAATTACTATCATACAATTCCTATATAATTACTATGTGAGAATTTTTTTTATTGCTAACAGTTCAATAAACATTAACAAAGTATGTTCCTATGTGGATTTGTTATGTCACATGTTTATTACAAACATGTAGACAAACCATCCATTCAAGTTTCATTTTATTTAGTTGGTGGACTTTTCCTAGAAGGGCAAACTAACTGTAAAGCACATAAAAATGATAAAACAGGGTTATCTTTTAATGCCTTTACAATCCAGCCCAGCTAGATCTGCTGCATGGGTTTCAGATTGGGAGACACCTGTTGGTAAAGCAAACAAAACAAAAATCAACCACTGGGTGGTCTGAAGTCAGACACAAAAAAGGGAAAGTCATTGTAAATGCGATTTGGTACCCATGGCTGCCTGCCTACATGGTCAACTAGAGAGTGTGTGAAGTCCCTCACCTCAAAGGCTGCGCCAGTACATGCCTTGATGTCGTCTGCCGTCAGACCCTCCCAGACCTCCACTAGAGTCAGGCCCTTGTTCTTATCCACATCGAACACAGCCTAGAGGGAGAGACAAGGTAGATTTGAGAGAAAGACGTAGAGAAGGGTGAACGCAAAAGAGTGCAAATGAAGAGGCAGATTTTGCTTGCAATACAGTATACAGTCATTAACATTCAGAGTATGGGGCACAAATCATACACAAAACAGGGGTTTCTGCATAAAGGAATTTATGAGAAAGAGGCCAGTTGTCTCTTGACAATTTTGGTGTTTACAAGGCCAATATGATACTGTAGTTTCCTCTGCCTAGGTGAGTGTTAGCCTCCCTTATCTGCTAATAGAGTGACAGAGGGGAAGTGTTTGGCTTCTCTGCCCTTTAAACATTTGCCCCCCCCCCCCATTCTTTTTTTATTGTTGGCTGAGCCTTGACACTGAAAAAGTCTGGTCTTTTCTACATATATTTCATGAACATTGCGTTCATCATCATCGGTTGCTGAAGGACTGGTAGACTATAAAGTAGGTATCACCAGAATCATAGCCACTTGTTCTTGGCGATAAATTAACAGAACCACACTTGTTTTTAATGAATTGTCTTTTACGGATTTGAAATAATTCTGTAACAGTCCCGATGGTAACCAAGGAACATATGACAGTTTTTCAACATATTGTACAACATACAGTAAGAACATGACTGACAGGAGACTTCTTTTTCTAGTTTCTGAAAAATTGTTTCAAAAATGTTGTTTCACAATTTGTTTCCCGACAGGACTGTTGTGCACAGCCCACACATATGGCTCTTTCTTCAGAGAATGTAAATGGCTGGGGATCAGTGTTTCTCATTATGAACACTATGCACATGGAATGTAAATCAGGACGGCCAGCCAGGCCAGTACTGCTGAGCTGAGCGCCAACGTCTCCCTCGGCAGGGAGTGACAGGCTATGCCACACTAACATCCCAGGGAAGCCTGTCAGAACTTGCGGCTCATTAGAATCCCACACTGTGACAGGGCAGGAGATAAATCTCACTCCAATAGCAGGACAGATGGAATGCCACAGCCAGCGAGGGACAATAGGGCGGTGTGTAAATTGCAGCTGCCGCTTCATGAACTCCGATGACCGATCGAGTGACACAAGACACAAAGATCGGCTGATCGTCCGAACATGGTGTTAATGTGCGCCTGGGGGTGGACACACCTTGTGTTATAATGAACAGACGCAAAGTGCTCGGGGTTAGGAATTGTCAAAAGTGTTACATACAACATTAAAAGCCCCAGGCCAGTTATTAACAATGACTGCATTAAATCATTTGTCATGTTATATTAACGTTTGAACACTGAATAGTGACCCAATTAAAGTAGCGCTTTCTGATGGGTGGGGTTAAGGGAAGTAAGGGTGATAATGTTGTTTAAGGTTGGTTCTCATGATGCTGAATGATATATTAAGAAAACGAAGAAAAAAAACCATACACCAAGATATTTAAGAACTGGGATCAAATGTAACTTTCTTTTTCATCTAGCATATGAAGTATGCTGGCTGCACCTTGCCTATCCAAACTCCCAAAACAAGTATTGCCAGTTCGTCGGAAAATAATGCTCTTACCACAGCATTTCAGGATTTACAGAGAAAATGCAGAGACAGCATAAGCACAGAATATCTACAGTATTTGCATATTGGCTGTCACTAGTGATACGTCACAGGTAATAATTTTCCTTTTCTTGTCTCGTCTTTGTATTGGAAGGGGTGAATAGCTGTTTAGGTAACTACAGCCTACTGAATTGAATGCCATCCCTGCTGAAACCCTCCATACCTTACGACGAACCTCGTCGACTGTTAATCATAATTTATTATATTAACTGATTTGAAACTTTGATTTACTGTATACATGTGTAGTGATCAATAGAAAAAATAAATGGTACAAGAGAATACAAAATAATTCTGTCCTTTCAAATCTTATATGGACTTGGTTGAACAAACCTCCATATTACCAACCCTTACAGCCACAGGGATCGATTGTTTCGGCAGGCTTCAGTGGCCTCAGTTTGCTCTCTGGTTTAAAAACAACAATTAGAGAAGCTATATTAATGATGCAGAGTGGAGCTATCAGTGGAGCTTGAACTCAAACAGGCGTTTGCCACAAGGCTTAAATGATGTCTGCTATTGGGAGGTGTTCCTTCTCGTGGGGAAATCATTCTTTATTTTCCTGCAAGCCTAAAGATGGTCTAGCAAGTTATTGTGCGGCCTAAACTAAATACAGTATATTATTTGGCTAACCATAATTTAATTCAGGCAGGGGAGGAAAATATTGGCTTTCTGAAGTCTTCTGTTGGAGTCCCGGAAAAAAGTAATGATTGTAGTGAGGTGAGAATCTGAAAGACGGGGTCTAAGAGAAATAACAGTGCATGGAGAGAAAGCAGGTTCAGAGAATAACACAAGGGGAGTGATAACTGCAAAGTAGATAGTAGCGAAATACAAACATGAAAAGACGATGGCGAGGAATTAGTTAAAAGAACCGATAAAAAACTGTAGGAGGAGCCATGGAAACGCTGTTAACCTTTAGAAATGTTGACAGAAATCTCTCCTAGCTTTCGTTGTGCAATCACGGCAAGAGGTCAGACTGAAGAAAAGGAGAGCGAGAGAGAAAGGACACAGAAAGAAAACAAGCAAGCAGAGGACCTTCAGCGCTGACAGGTCATGTTTCCACAGCGGGCTCCAGAGAGGGAATCCACCGGAGGCTAACAAGGCCGAGACCGCAGCAGCCGGCCAGGCCACAAAGAAGACCATCGCAGCCCCCCCCCCGGGCTCCCCATGCCTCCTTTCACAGCTTGTACACCTCAGTTGCCCTCCTCCTGCTCCTTGACACATCCCAATCTCAACCCTCCAACCCCAGCCCGTTCCCCCAGTTACCCTTTTGGCGCCTGCAAAGTTTTACTTTCTGTTCTGTACAATACTCCCCCCCGCCCCCCCAAATACACTGCTACTGACACATGGGCAGCGGTGCTATTGAGGGGAGTCCAGGCTGACAGCAGTCATGTCAGTGACCTTCAATAGCCGGTTGTCATTCAGTGCGAACCCCAGGCATCATTCAAAGTCATTTTGTTGGGCTGTCAGTCTGTCTCGTGGGCTTCAAGACATGGGGAGTTTAGCTGAGCACCAAGGTGAAACGGTTTAAAATTGTATTTTTGGAGAACCAGGAGGGAAGCGTTGCTAAGTAAATGAACAACCGTGACGTCTAACACTGATAACGTTGTCTTTTCTAATCATGCCATTTCTATTGTCCAATGATGAGTTAATCAGATTTCTCATATATTGTTCTGCGTCTGGGTATTCCATTTCAGTCAGGCAAATCAGTGTAACAAAACTTTGTGTTGCCTAGGTGCAATCCTCAGGGTGTGATTTAAATCCAACAGTGGTCGCTTATTCGTAATGACTTCATGAGCAGATGCTGTGTGCAGTATGATAGAGACTTAGTGGAGAAAAATCACCACTAAACACCTGTCAAATCACATGTAACATCACACATGACATTATGATGCTGTTTACACCTGGCATTAAAGTCTCGTATTCAGATTGTATCTAGATATGATTTTAACCATTTACATCTGGTATTAATGTGTCTCCAGTGTCCACATTGAGATCTGATCGCTGTGTCCAGCTCACGTCACATCCTTCACTTGTTTGCATGGGTCCAAAACAACAACAACAAACAAGTGGATTGACAACGCAATTGCATTTACACGTCACATTGCGTCCCCGACCACCTCCGAAGATGGTTGGTGTAACGGGCGTGGGTGGCGAGTGTAGGCGCGAGCCGGAACAGAGACGCAGGAGCAGCGAAAAAGGGTGAAACGAGCTATGCTCATATTTAATAGAAACAAAAACCACTGTACAGCCAGAAACAAACATAAAGTCCACACGAGGTTACCTGGGGTCACATATAAGGACACACCAAACAATGACCGACAGCACCTAAGGCTGTCGGGGAACTTAAATAGACATACTAATGATTAATATCTAATGCACCTGTGCGGCGCTAATGCCCAGCAGGTGCGCAGCTAATGCCCAGAAGGTGCGATCGTAACAGTTGGCCAATCCCAATCCGTCCTCAATGCGTCTTGGGTGCATTTACACCTGTACTTTCATGTGGTCAAGCAATATCTGACTGCAATCCGATCACCCAAAATGCATATTAATGCCAGGTGTAAATGGGGTGTATGACACATGTGACATTACATGTGTCATCACATATAATGTCAGTGGCAATAATGAGCTATGGCCATATAACTGATGCTAAAATCATTAAAATACTTCATGAAGAAAGACAAAAACCAAACCATGAGGATCATGGAAAAAAAGGATTAAAAAAAATCTGAGCCTTCTGATAGAAATAGGCTGATTGGATTAGGGTTAACTGAATGATTGAAATTTCTATCTACCCATGAGGCTCTATTTTATCACCGCATCCATCAGTCACTGTGTATTTGTGTGAGACAGAGAAATGTGTTTTGTATTCCCTCTGCCTTAATCTCTGTATTGTTTATTACTGATGTTTGGGGAGAATCGATTAGAACTCGGGCCTGGCGACTACCCAAGCTAAGCTAACATATGAGGTTTGGCTTTCAGTAAGTCAGTAAAGTAAAGTAAAATACTTGTACAGTCCATCCACAATCGAATAAAAAAGACAAATAAAGGACAAACAAAACAATTGAATATATAAGACGGTATAAAACGTGGACTGCAACCTTCTGTACTGTTAGCAAAGGCATCTTCACTATCTTAGTCTCAGTGAATCTAATAACAGCTCTTTTTATACTTATCATATATTTTGCTTTGCTTAACAGGGTTTCAGGAATTGCTACAATGAGGACACAAATCCTCTGGTGATTTTCAAAGCCTCAGTTGGGTAGGTGTATGGAAAGCTGAATGAGTTATAAGCGCTTCAGAAAGCCTACAATATGCTCATCGAGTGGAAATTGCTAAACAATTCTTTCTAATCCTTCTCCCCATGCCGCTTTGTAAAGATACTGGTACACAATATGCAAGGTGGAAATGGAATATAGAGCCCCATGATATAACGTGTAGCTATGTGAAACATGATCAGGAGAAATATGATGACCTTTTCAGAACTGAAGGAACTGAACCCCTTGCATTTAATGTTCGGTTACAAGCACATTTCCATTTTAAATATTAATTGTCCATTAACCGTCATTTTAATTATCACTAGTGAAGACAAATTAGCATGTTAATGAGAGCAACTGTTGCAGATGAGTACGCACCTTTTCTGTAATGATGCGATCCACACACTGTTTCCCTGTCAGTGGCAAGTTGCATTTCTCCAAAATCTTGTGTTTTCCGCCCTGAAAATGAGGAAAAAAGACGAATAAAGAGGTTATATATCTACTACATGCCATCAGTCACAAAAATGTGCATCTGTGTGTTTCAGGGATGCAGCTGGTTAGGTGCACTTGTCCTATCCCAAGGGTAAATGATCCCATGTGTCTACGTTTCCCCACCCATCACCTTTCGCGACACCCACCCACACACATTCACTACCCCTTGGTGATCATGAATGAATGCATCAGGAGGCTTCAGGAGAGAAAATGTATGCCTACTTGCTGTACCATCTGGACTGTAGCAGGTCGCCAGCCAGACCTCCATTAGCAAAAACAGTATGCTTCTTTGAATGCACAACATTGCTCCCGCCTTGCATCATGTCAGCCTGGACTATTTAAAAAGACCAATTCAGCTGGATCACCCACTACTGCTGGCAACGGATCACATGTACTCTACATTGTAGATCACATGTACTCTACATTTTAGATGTGGATTTAAAGCATAATTCTGTTTGAATATGTGATGTGTGGGCTATACATGCATATAAAATATGATAATGCAATTTCAATTCCGAAGCATTGTATCGGCAGTGTACGTTTCTGGCTGACGCTGACCCACGTACCTTTGCCGAGTGCTCCATGGTGACCACCACCTTGGTTCCTGCGCTAGCCACGAGATCCATGGCACCACCCATCCCCTTCACCATCTTACCCTAGGGAGTTAGTGTGGAAATTAACTGGTTACTTAACCCTCCTATTATGTTGGGGGTCAACTGAAATCTTTTGACTTTTCCCTCAATCTGCACACACTGATGTGTGTGTTGAATGTGTGTACTGTATTTTGAGTACACCCAGGATGTCTGCGGCCCAATTTGACCTGCATGCTTTTATCTATGTAAACATGTAACTTCATTACAACAATACACACCAAAGACACATGATTATTTTGTGTGAATGGTTTTATTTTGTTTACTGGTTCTAATGATCTCATAATTGTTATAAAAGTGAGCTGTCCCACATTTCTCCTCAGTGCTGAAGCAGGTTTTGCCATAGAGAGAAGCACAAAAATGAGCTCCAACAAACTGACAGTAAAAGACAGTGAGATTTCAGAAACTGAGGATATTTCAGAGCCAGAGGACAATGTAATTCAATTCCAGATTTTCTAATACTAATAATTTCTGGATGTATTTACACAGTGCGGTTTGACGAAGTTTTTGGGATGGCAAGTTCAGTTATAAATCATTACACCAATATACTGTAGGCAGGTCTGCCTTCTGTTTGCTTGCAGCCTGACCCGTTTCGTTGCGAGGTAGGTCAGCTGTTTGGGTGTCGTTTCTTTCCCGCCCCTCCAACCGAGACTAATATAGCTCTAAACTCCTGGCAAAGGTATATTTTTTTGTATATTATATATTTTGTTACGTCGCTGAATATTACATCGCACTTGTATTTTACCTTGCAACAGTACAATTTCTGTTCTATTTTCTGTAACCTATGTTACCCCTCGCTAATTCGTCTCCGAACCGTAGATGACATATTTATTTACTGCGGATATTTCTCAATTAAGACGAGGGAGGTGTCATGCTTGCAACTCCGTTCCTTTATTTATTCTCCACTTTAAGTGAACAGGGAAACGAACTGTAGGTACATGTCGCATTCGCCTGCCCCACACACACACACACACACACACACACACACACACACACACACACACACACACACACACACACACACACACA
>JAODLI010030117.1:0-17500 GCA_027575585.1 Percopsis omiscomaycus | reverse complement strand
CATTACTTTACCAGACCTTTAGTGGTGAATATAGCTATGCATACTGTACTTATGACAACTTCATTCAATTCAATATTCCAGATTTATTCCTATTTACAGTATATGCAGCTGTGTATAGTCAGATTAACTGTGTATATAGTTAGTCAGTTTAAGTAAAATGTCCCCATAACTTTTATCCGAAACTGTGTGTTACATGTGTTAAATTGATGGCCTAAACGTATGCCTACCTCAGGATATATAAAAGTGTTTACATGACAAATTATAGTATTTACATGACAAATTAATTAATAAAGTAGCTTCTAACTAATAGTGTGTGCATGTAACCAGTGATGTAATGACCCCTAGCCGGAGATTATATCCTAATCCACAACAAAACAATTTAAAACACTAACCTAAGGGACTGAGATCTCGTGCTCTGTTCCAGAACTATCCTGTTTCAAGTTACTGCCTGACCCAAGAGTTTTTTCAATAAATGAGCATGCAGGGGATATTTGGACTGGGGGAAACCTTCCTGACAGGTGTTAGCTGCATTGTTTCCAAGCTCACTGCTCTCGTCCATATGTCACCTGCCACAGCTCTTCAAGACCAACAAGCTAGCATGCACTCGTGCACATAAACACTCAGGCGCACACTTTCACATAGGCTGGCTGGTTAGAAAAGAGGCTACGAGCTGGGTGGGGGCTCTATTTTCAGTGAGGATCAGGCCTGGGAGCACAACTCTGTGGTGTCAACAGGTGAACAAGGGAGCTAGCTGAGCAGGCTAACCAGCCCAACGGTGACCTTCAGTAGCTCCACTTTACGCCTTCCATGGTATATCACATTTTGATGATTATCCCTTTTATATGGCTGGCAGCCAGCCACATTTCAATTTGCAGTTCTAAAAATAACATCGTAGGCCTACACAATGCCAGACACTTTCAAGTAGTATTATTATGGGTGACTTTCACTTTTACTGCATTTATCTCATGTTTTATCTCACGTCATGTTTATACATATACTATTCTACATCCCACCCCCTACAGCTGCTCCAACTTTTTTGTGGACAGTTTTGTGGACATGTTTCATACACCGTGGGGCGGAAATATGGGGATCTCGGGGTGCTATAACGCAATCAAGGTGTGTACCAATTTAAAAGTTAAAGTTAGTATCGTCTATCCACTGGCAGAGGGGATATTTAAATCCATATAGTGTGATGAGTGTTGCTGTTAACCCTGCCAATAGGGATACTAAATCAGTGTTCCAGTCTACAGGCACAGTATGTCATCCAAGATGACAGATCAAAATATATAAAGGGCAGCTCTGTAGTTCCCCTGGCTATTTATATGCCTTAAAATACTGTCAGCTTCTTTGGGATCTAACTTGGTCTTTCTATTCCGAGATAAAAGTGAGAAAGATATTTTTATATGCCCGAGATGAGGCTAGCTCTTAAGGTTTATTTATTTAGACAGCACAGTTAACAACTTCTAACAACTACTAGTTTGACCAATCTAGCTACTAACTTCCTGTTTCAAACTCAAATGTTTGAATGCAAATACTATTTAAAAGGCACTCGCAAATTTTGTGTCTTAAGTAAAGTATAATAATGCATTACAGGCCTTACAGTATGTGCGCATCATGCAGTAATACACTTTTATTTAAGATCAAATGCATTTTTATTATGGTTTGGTCTGGAATGTCACACCTACACCAGATTAAAGTAAAATAACTGCAAATGTAAAGACCTTTGTATTACCTCAATCAGTGATAGATAGCAGAAGCAATATCACTATTGTCGCTGGAAAATTTGCACTCTGCAACATTTAACATATTGTGTGGTAAATGTTGATTATAGGCTTGTCTAAAACCCTTCATGGTGATACAGTCCGGTTATAGAAATATTGTCAAGGACATGTGATTGTGGCATCTTCCTCTCTCGGCCTCCCTATGAAGTCATTTCATGCCTTGTTGTGAAGTTTTATTTTAGCTTGTCATTGTCACCGGCAAGGCCACGGCCCTGTTACACACCAGGATTGCACAAGCATACTCCTGCTGCCAGCTGTATACATAATGCTTGTAACAAATGCACACAAACAGACAGGAGTATGTCATGTCAATGTTTTTGACTTTATAAATCTTTTTATATGAAAGACCTCTAACCTTGGTGGGGTGCCCGTGTTAGCTTGGCCAGGGTTACTTGAGGAAAGATATATGTTCCAGCCGTCAATGTGTTAGCGAGAGACAGATAATCCCTTCTCCCATGACTAAAATAAACTATAAATCGTGTCCTACAAAACAGGCAACAGGTGAATATTATTTACATATCAGTTGGAATTGTTTGGGATAGAGTTATGTTCAAGAACTCAATAGCTTCCCTGTTTGTTTTTCCTTATGACATAACATGACGTAATTCCCCATCTCACATGAGGCTTGAACCTTTTGCCTTCTTTTCAAACAACATGAAAGGTCGTTGTCCTCCTCTGCTATGGCTCAAAGTGTCAAAGTACATTTTTAAGCTTCTTCTGATTGCTTTCCCCCTGTCCCCGCTCAGCAGCGATTTACACGGATCCATTAAAACGCAATGTACTAACAATGGCATGTTAGATTCCATACTGATGCCAGTTAGCCTGCCATTCCTTAGCGATCATCTGCCAGGTGGATAAATCACCCATGTAGACATACTTGTCAAGCGATGTCCACTATACGGTCGGTTTAGAGCATAATATAATCATATTTTTAATTCATTTATTGATTATCTCGTTACCACTGTTGAAGTTTTCAACTCCATCGGGGACAGACAGGACACCATCTGGAAATGGGCAGGGTAGGGCTCAAAGGGCACAGGACACGATAGCACAAAACACAGATCAAACAGAAGGGGACCCTCAATTACACCAGATAAAACACAATCTGTGTCTTGTGCCTAGGTTCCTCTGACCTCCTGACCTGCTCTCTCTCTGCCCTACAGGATCAACATGGAGGAAGCCGGCCTGTTAAAGGAGCGACTTCAGGCCATTACGGTACGAACCAGCTACTTATTTCAGCTATAATAAAGTGATGCCTTACCACTTACCTACCCTAAGTTGTTTACCACACGTAAATAGAACAGTTCAAATTTGTAGCTTAAAGGCATAATTGGCAATCGCGGTACAGGGTCCCCTGGTACGCTATTGGATATTTTTGGATATTAAAGTGGCAAAGAAATATGATGATGATGCAGGCGGGTGGATGCGGCCTTCTCGACAGCCTCCCCTTGCTCGTGGGTCCGCGAGAGAGCGTCCGCCATTGTGTTTCTTCGACTCTGGCCGATACATCATAGTGAAGGCAAATCGCGAGAAGTACAGTGACCATCTCCGCTGCCACGGATGAAGTCTCTTGGCTGCCCGGACTTACTCAAGGCTCCTGTGATTCGTCAAGACTGTAAACGGCACTTGAGCACCTTCCAGCCTCCACTCCTCCAGGGCCAACTTTACCGCCAGGAGCTCTCGGTTTCCCATGTCGTAGTTCCTCTCAGTGGAGGAGAGTTTCTTAGAGAAGAAGGTGCAGGGGAACATCTTGGGAGGACTCCCCTGCCCCGACCACCACCTCAGATGCATCCACTTCAATGACAAATGGGAGGGGAGGGTTGGGAAGCAGAGGAGCGGAGGGGAAGTGCTTCTTCAGGTCGTGGAACACCTCCTCTGCTGCGCCACTTTAGCATAGTCTTTTGGGACTGCCCTTTAAAAGTGGCATAAGAGGCGAGGCGATGGAGCTGTAGTGCCAGATGAACCAACGGTAAAAGTTGGCAAACCCCAGGAACCACTGTAGCTGCTTGATGGTCGTCGGAGACGGCCATGAGCTGACTGCCTCCACCTTTATGGCCGATGGGGTAGCGAAACATCACCATCACTTCAGCCCCAGATAGTCGATGCATGGGGAAAGGTCTCCTCGTTTCTTCTCCACGAAGAAGAACCCTGCCTGCGCCTTGTCCTCCCTCCCCACAGTCCCAGGGTCTGTGGGGAGGGAGGCCCTCTGCCTTTCTCTTAGAGAACACTTCTGCCAGTTATTTATCTTCCCGAGGAACGTTGGGCTGGAGGCGATCCCAGTGTGGAGGAGTAGCCACGAGAGGCCCAGGATGATGAGGTGTAGAGGGGAGGAAGTTGCAGTCTCTTCCGATGACAGCCGTCCACGGTAAGGGTGACGGGTGGTGTGACGAACCCGGTGCTGACAGGCCTCCTGTCCAGCACCGTAACCGGATCCCGACCCTCCCATTCAGTTGTGGACGCTCAGCGGGAGGAGACCAATCAGCATCGGCTCCATCCTGATCTGCTGCACCCATAATGGGCTTGGTTGTTCTATAATGGGATTAAGTGGTTGCAGATGGACCAGAACCAATACTGACACACAAACAACCAATAAACACACATGGATATGCGGATATGCGGTTAGACGAAAACAACACTTTAATATATCTAAACACACTTACGTTACGCTTTAGACACGACAACCAACACCTTTCCCCAAACTAACCCAGTCATATACCCTCACAACACAACAGGTGCAATGAATGCATGAGAGTGACTGATAAATGGACCAATGTGTAACTGCGGTGCACTGCAACTATGGACGGCTGCAGGCCTGTGGCTAGTACACTGGTGAGGTAAAACGGGGAGGAGGTGCGACTCCCGATGTTACACCTCACACCAAAGACAAATACAATAAGACCTCAAACAATTGCTTATAAGAAAACATTCAGTGAAAGAATGTTTAGACAAAAACAGAATGGTACATACTATGAAACTAGAAAGTATAAAATCAGTAATCACCCAAAGACATATGTCACTTTAACACACCATCATAGACCTCCGCTGCTTCAGGCCACACTGAATGTACCTCACCTGGACAGGGATGCCAATCAACGTGAGTCATATATGAATACAATAAGAACAATCTGGTACCCAAAGAAGTGTTTATTTATGGCATGGCAACCGATTATCCTTTCTCCAAACCACTAATACTTTCAGAAGATGAACCATTTATGTGTAATTATTTTCATTGGCCAGACAGCTCTGCAGACTTACATCATGGCCCACAGCAAATCCCCCAGAAACTCAGA
Source organism: Percopsis omiscomaycus (assembly GCA_027575585.1). NCBI lineage: Eukaryota > Metazoa > Chordata > Actinopteri > Percopsiformes > Percopsidae > Percopsis > Percopsis omiscomaycus. Next base: position 12,429 of record JAODLI010030117.1, on the reverse strand, counting down.
CAGTGGGGAGCTAAAAATACTGGCTTGGAAGACGTCAGCAGGGCTATCCCCAAAGCTACACTGATGCAGCTCCTGGTTCATTTTAGCAACAATTGACCCTCTCAATTTGCCATCGAGCCACACAATTGCTTATGACACTAAGCTATGAGATATATAAGATATGTGAGAGATATGAGATGATTTTAAAACTTTAACTGTTAATAAGGACTGTTAAAAAAGAATGTTCTATATTGAGTATTTATAGGAACATTATTTGTATTATGAACAGGAAGGCACATGTGTGAACACAAACAGATGGTTTCCAATGGCACGTGTTATAGCGTGTTAGGTCTCTATGCTCCATGCTCCAAACTAGACTTGCAAAGAGGAAATGATGGAGTTGAATGCTGGAAACAAGGGCCTTGTAACAGGGAAGGTTTAATTGTGTCACGTATTGCATTAACCCTAGAAATAGACTTGGACTGGTTCCGCCTTGAGATTCCTGCTGGACACATACAGCAGTTGGTGAGGCGAGGTATGAATGGTTAGTCCAAAACAGGCGTGCCATTCTGGGTCTGGGCAGGATCATATCAGGCTTCATAAGCTTTCAATGTGAAAGGTGTAGGACTATGTTGACAGCCACCTGTCAGGGGTTTAGTGCAGGTGGAATAGAGCCATTGCATACAGTATGTAAACCTTATGCTGTTGTAATTATTCCCGCAGGACAAAAGGAGAATCCAGGAAGATATTGCTAAAAAAAGGAGACAGATTGAGGAGGAGAAATTGAAACTCCAATACATAAAGGTAATTTCAGTAATTTGTGTATAAGAGATATTATACAATTAATTCTTCTTAAATTCTTAATAATCAGTTGACCATATTGTATATTGGTTTTCATGAATATACTGTAATTTCAAAATGTCATGTTTAATAAAAAAAATGTATTTCCTTTGTGTATACTTGTTATGTGTAACTATTTGGATATATTCATTGCCATACTAAAATGGCATATTTTCAGCTTAGCACTGATAAAATAAAAATCAAACTATATTGTGCATGTCAATCTACTGTGAGTTAGACTAATACAATGTATAACACAAGAAGGTAATAGTTTATGGAGGAGAAATCTGGTTTTATGAAGGGTATATTGTATACGTGCCACTGGGAAGAATGAATCTTTTGACTCCAATCCTTATGAAATCGCTTGTTTAAGAGGGACCACTTACAGCATACGTCCTGTCCAGAAGCAAAGAGCTGGACAGCACCCGTCCAGGTACAGTACGTCTTTAGTGTTCTCACCATTGAGATGGCTCTGGCTCTGTGTGCTTTTGGAACAGAAGAAGGCTTTGCGGGAGCAATGGTTGATGGATGGCCTGAGCCAGCAGTCAGAAGAGGAACAAGAGGCCATGAGGCTCCAAGCCCAGGAGGAGCAGCAACAGAGCGTCGTTCTCCGGACCAACATTGACAGGTATAGCCTCCTGCTTGGACTCCAACGTTTCTACAGTATATTACCTCAATGCACACCTGGGGCAAAGAGATGACTAACTGGAAGTTGAAGTTAGCATTCTTATCTCCATTTTGGTCCATTCATTTATTTCACCAAGGTCAGAAAGGTATTTCGATTGGCTGATAGTATGCATTCGCTCATTGAACCCAGAAAGAAGCATTATTTACCCTTTTCCCAGTTTTAAATGTAAATGAATGGTAGGTGAAATGGATACTTCACTGTAACGGCCTGGGTATTGGTGGCGAGAGCAAGTGCGAACCAGAGGAAACGGACAAACGTACAGTGGCATGAAAACCAAACAATGATCAACAGCACCGAGTGCTGTTGAGGAAAATATATAGTGTCCACAATTAAACCAAAGAAGATGCACCTGAGTGTGCTAATCACACCCAGGTGTGCTGCAGGGAAGGGAGGCAGTGTCCGCCCACGGACCTGTGTGCGCCGATCGTGACACTTTTACGTCACACATCTACTTTTCTGTAGATGTGACCGCACCATAAGTGTATGTGGGTCATATGAGGACCCATCCTTTAATTACTCTGCCCATTGTGGCCAATAGTTACTCAATACCCTTTTAATTGAAAAGGGTGATATCAAAGTAAAGTGTATAGACTGTGTTCATAGTGAACCAAAAGTGCTACCGAAGACAGGTCAACTTTCTTCCTGTAGTCAGTAAAAAGGGAAAATTCATCAACTTCAAATCCCCTGGAAACCCTTACATGTGTTTTGAGTTTATTTGGTTGAAGTTGGATGAACATATGGTGAAAAAAATGCATAACTGCCATAGGAGAGACTAAGTTTTGTCCAAAACAATAACTCAAAACACCTGTTTTGTAAGAGTTCTGTAAATGTACCCTGTGGAACTAGGACAAATCTGAACAGGTGACTTGTTGTTTTTAAAAGAGCAGACAGCTGATATAACCTCCAGGAAGGTTGGGGGCTGGCTGAGGTTGTAAATGGGAGGAAGTTCAGTTCGATTTATTGGGCCATATATGGTTTTGACAGCATTGTAAGAATTATGCATGTCATTTTTATCGGCAAATGATAAATGACTGGATTTCCTTTTTTATCCACCACTTGTTCTGTATGGTCCGAATAGTTCTTTGTACTTCCTGATGTGTTCTCTGCCATTGTTGCTTGGTGGTGCTGGATGAGGGGTTGTTTAGGGTTTCCCGGTGTGCCTTGTGCATGTTCTTCAGCAAGTTATGGATGCTGTCCGAGTTTTTAATCAAACCAGTCTTTGTTGTTCTTGCTCTTATAGCCGATGGTTTGGGCTGCTGCCTTATAGAGCTGAGCTGATAGAGGTCCACTTCTGGTCCATAATGTTCTCTGAACTCCATCTTCTCTAGTTTCTCAGGCGGGCACAATCTAGTCTCCTGCTATTGGGCCCTCACAGCCGCAAGTGGGGGGTGCACACTTTCATGTGGGCCTTGGTCCATGATGTCTTACATTTAGTCTTGTGCTGGAAAATGGTGTTGGTTATGGTCAGGTTGTACTCAGAGCAGAGAGTGGGTAATTTCAGTCCATTTGCATTGGCCTGACCAATACCATGTCTGCCAAGCATATGCATATCCTGTTGTTCTGTTCTGTGTTGTTGAAATCCCCAAGCAAATGGATCTTGTCTATCTAGCGAAGTGCCTTGTCCAGTGACTGGTAGAAGCGATCCTTGGCCTCACTCTCGGATGGGGGGGTTGGTGCATAAGCACTGAGAAGTGTGGCGAAGCGGTTCTTGACCAGGGGGATATAGAGGGTCATTAGCCTTTCACTAATGCCAACAGGTGTTTCAGAGTCTTGGTAGTAGTGTATTCTTGATTGGCAGTCCCACACCGTGCAGATGTTGTCAACCAGGGGCTAACCAGAAAAAGGTGTAGCCCATCCCTTCCTCTGTGAAAGAGCTGTCATCCATGAGCCTGGTCTCACCCAGAGCAGTAATGTCGATGTTATAGCAACTCAGCTCGGCCGAAACTAGGGCTATTCTCTTATAGGGTCTATCAGAGCCACCATACGAGGAGAGTCCTTACATTCCATGTTGCCAGTTTCAGGTTTCAGGTTCTATGACCTTACATTCCATGTGGCCAGTTTCAGGTTTCAGGTTCTATAACCTTACATTCCATGTGGCCAGTTTCAGGTTCTATAACCTTACATTCCATGTTGCCAGTTTCAGGTTCTATAATTTCTTATTTTTATTTTAACTGCGGAGGTGCATTGAGTCAATGCTTCCTGACAGGTGCGGTAACCTATCCAGGCCTGGGTTGAGTGGACAGTTTTTAGGCCACCTTTTCTAGGCCCTTCCCCAGTTGGGATGAGCGGTGCGGCCCCTAAAGGGGCTACTCAGTCACATAAGGGTCTGCCGAACACAGCTGCCACTCAGTCCCAGCTTTCAGCAACCAAATACCATGTTTTGACTAGGAGCTCCCACTTCATTCGTACCTGCTCCCATCGCCAGACACCCAATCACTGCCAGACTTCAGACAGATGTAAGGTCTATGTAAGGTCTATGAGGTAAACCCAGTGGCATGGGTGGACCCAGGACGACCAGTCCCTCACCATGGCTGCAGGAGACTGCTGGGTCCTTGGTCTGTTCAGGCCCGCCTATTGCGCCCCGCCATTACATTGCTGTCTGTCAAGGTGTGCTCCCTTAGCCTTGCCTCAATATGCTTACATATGGGCCTACATGCCACTACTGGTCAACTACAAACACCTTTACAGTACTGCACTAGGCGCTTCACACACACCCTGTGTCACTGACATACACACACTCCCCTTCTTGGCATTCAATGGCAACCCCCAAGGGAACCTTTCCCTAATAGAATATTTCCCCCACGGCAACCACACCTGTTGACATTAATTACAATTTAGTAATTTACAATTACAAAAACATTAAGTTTTACAATTATTAATTCATTAGATACTTGTACCCAGTAGTATTTGTTACTGGTAACAATTGTTACTAGTAACATTTTCATTCTACTAGTAACAATTACTTTTTTACTTGTCATTGTTAATGACTAGTCAAAATGACTACTTGATAGTTAAATTTAAAATGTTACCAGTAAAACTAGAATAGATACTAGTAACTATTTGAATAGATACTAGTAACTATTTATATTCAATTATATTAGTAACTATTGGAATAGTTACTAATAATTACTAAAGAATAAGTGTTAATAAATCACTTTCAAATAGTTACTAGTAAGTCTTGAAGAATACATTTGAATATGTTTACAGTTATGGTGGCATGATGCCATGCAGGGGTCATGGTGGGGTGAAGTTTTAGCAGGATTACGATCAGACTAAGAATGTCCATCACTACTTACGCCTACTTCATTTCCTGTTAGTTGCTCAGCTGCAGACACACTACATTACATAACCTAGCTGCTTAGCACACATTTACAGTAGCCAAATTCAAGGGAGGTCTCGATTCCTCACCTTACCTTACAACATGCTTGTACTTCTGAAAATTAACAATAGGCTTAACTTTGGTCAACTTTGACAGATACCACCCTGCTAAATGAGAGAAAGAAAAACACTCAAATTTTCTGTCGACAGTTAGATTGCACCAAAGTGACCCTGTCCATCCACCACACTGACTGCCAAGCCTTTAGTATCTTTACTTGCCAATCCTAGGATTGTCCATTGAGCGTTAGCCGAGATGATGGATGAAGTTGCACAGGCAATCAGGCCCAAGAAATCCCTGTGTCATATCCCCTGGTCAAAACAACTCTTCAGCACACAGGCCTGGCTCAAAAACAGTAGGCTACTGATCCTCCTGTGACCTGTGATTGAGCATCATCAAACTCATCGCTTCAACTAAACAAAAACCTCTTCATGCAGTTAGAACAGTGTCGTGTCACGGTGCGAGGGTGGCAAGTTCAAGTGCAGAGGTAAAAACAGAAACTAAAAGACGCGTATGGTTTAATATATGAATGCTGGGTATTCCATTACACAGCGAAAAACAGCAAACAACAGCAAACAACAGCAAAAACCAGCAAACAACAGCAAACAACAGCAAACAACAGCAAACAACAGCAAAAAACAGCGTGGCAGCGTGGTGCAGTGAACAATCACAGACATCTCCTCATCACCCATTCCCCGGATATACAGGCTGGGGAGTGGGTGATGAGGAGATGCGGAACAGGTGTGTGTAATTAGGGTGCGCTTGGTGAGTGGACGGCCGCAGGCCGGTGGTTAATACGCCGGCGAGCTAGAGCGGGAGGGGCGGGGCACTCCCGTTGTTAAAGGTCCATACGCTTTATATTTATCATGTAAAATTTGACTTTTAATGTGAAACGCTACAAAAAAGGGGAGAAATCTGAATCATTGTATTTTTTACAATAATTTTATAATTGTTGTTTGGTAGTTTCCAGCCAAAAAACAGAAAAAAAGAGAAAATGTCTCACAGTCTGACAGCCTATATTTTAGGTTTGCTGATGCTGTTATTTGGATGATTTCATAATACTGACTACTCCTGCTTTTGTGCTGAAGCTAAGCTGTGCTGTTTGATTGAACTATGTATTTCATTTCATTGAATTGTGAATTGAATTACTTGGTTTGTCTCTCCCCAACAGAATAGAGAAGGATATTGAAGCCTTGGAAACACAGGAGTTGAACATCTCTGCCAAAGAAGAAGTCATTTTGAAAAGGCTGAAGGAAGTAGAGAGGACAGCAGAGGACATTATTAAGGTAGGGTCCGATTTGCCTTCATCAAATAATCTGTTGCTGTGTTTGCTTTGGTTCTCCCGCTATTCTCACATTGTCTGTTTCCTATTTTCATCTTTGTTGGCTGGTATTACCACTACTTCGAAGACTGAGTTTAAAGGGTCGCTCTTTGATTTGTGTGTGAAAACGTGTGAACTAGCAACTAAATATTGAGGTTTACATCTACTTGTGCTGCATTTTAATCTTCCCTACTTACAACCCGCTGCGTAAATCCATGTTCCTAATAGACTTGGCGCAAGCTTGGCTCTTACAAGACGAATTTGTCGGAGATTGTGTGGGCGTGCTGTGCTTCAAGAGATGCAGCTTTTGAATGACTAAGGTGCCAGGTAAATAGATTGCTCAGCTTGTGGGTGTAGAGTGCACAAAGCCTAACATGCATGGCCTGTTCTCTAGCTCGTTTGTATGCTGCCTGCATTTAGACCTAAAGATGCACTAACAAAATTGGAAATGCTACATTAAAAAGTCACCAAAGTGCCTTAATATTCTGTACCACTGACTTTGACGCCTGTCCTTCCCACACGGCTTGGATATCAAATGACTGTCTTCACATAGGAACTAAAAGCTGAGTTTGAGCCAGGTAATCAGCTTTTTTGTGTTTTATATATTTATAACATAATTAATGTTTGCTAGGCATAAAGTCAAGCTATGTGATAGAGTGATATGCAGAGAAAATAGTACCAAACTTTCTCACGACTTTTTAGTTCCCTTTTCACTGGGAGATCACTACATTAGAAGGTTGGATAAATGTGAAAAAAAAACAATAAGATGTAAAATGATGCTTGATAATATAGATTAACATCAGTTGTAAAGCACTGGCTTTACCTCACCATATATTTCTCCTCAGACTCAATCCATCTCTCGCCGGACAGTCCCCTAGCATTTGGTCAGACGCCAAGACAAAATGTTCTACAACAAGCGAAGCCTAATAAAGAACCAACGGGTATATACACTATTATGTTGTTATGTTATGTTGTTGCATCATTTCACTGTAAAGCAGTGACATTACATGGCTATCGTATTTCTGTGGTAGATGTGTGTGGGGCACACACACGGGATACGTAGTTATGTCGTGCCTTGCTTTGCTATCCAGTTTGCCTTTGTGTAGTCACACATGCTCATATGTAGTTATATAGTTCCTTATACCGTCACGAATAGTTTGCACTAAAACAATTGTATACTTATTCAGAATTATCTCTTTGTCAGCCATGTTCGCCATGGAGATCAGCGTGGAGCATGACATGAGGACAGGCCAGAGTCAGGTAGTCGCCACAGCGCCCGTCAACGCAAAAACCCTCCAGGAGAGGGGTGTAAAGGTGTATGATGACGGCCGAAAGTCAGTGTATGCATTACACTCAGGCTGTCCCAAGCTGCACACCGGAGAAGTGGGGGACATGACTCCAGTAGAGGTGGACGAGTTGCTTCGTCAGGCTAGAGACAAGAAGGTTCCCAGTGAGGTCCAGTACCATCATCCAGTATACGCTGCACCCTACATGGGCAACAGTAGGCCTCCAACACCCAGAGCACCTAGCAAGACAACTACCCAAAGTCCCAGCCCTGTTCAGACCAAGACTGATTCCAGAAATGGAGCTCAAACCCCCGGAGAGGAGAGCCAGCACAGCCAAGAGCTCGGGGGATATACAAGTCTGAGCAGGATGCCCAGCCCAAGCCCCTTCCAACCAGCTGCAATGCCAAAAGATGGAGCCCAAAGACAGGGAGAAGAACCCAAATCCATGCAGTCACTGTTGATCCTTCCAAGCCAGGGCCAGACAGATAATCTTCTAATTCCCCAATCTCAACCACCTCATGTCGCCCCCAAAATTCCTCAAAGCCTCACTAACGGACATACAAGCGACCGCACGCCAGCCCTGGTGTCAGTCATAGCTAGGTCTGAAGGAATGCCCCTCCCCATTCAACCCTACTACAGGAGTGTGGACAGCGCTAGCCCCAGCGCTTGTCACTCCCCTGGCCCTGTGATGGAGAGCACGGCCCCTTCTGACAGACTGTCGCCTTCCTATGAAGACAGCGAGGCGTCTCTCAGCCTGGTCAGTGCCATTCCGGACGAACTTGAAACCAAACCCGTCACTATGATCTTCATGGGTTACCAGAATGCAGAGGAGGAGGAGGAGGAAGATCTCCACGCTGAGCTGGTGATCATCGGCAACAGCGACGATGATGATGACGCTGAAGATAAAAGGGGTAAAAAGGACCACTACGGGGACCAACCGCTGTCATACCACCCAGAGGGCTATAAGAGCAAGGTCTTCTCTCCCAAGGTGGGCGTGGCTAAAGTGTCTGGCCGCAGAGATGTTATCGAAGAGGCCTACACAAACTCTGCTGAATTAGTACCTCACAAGCCCACGTTTACCCACAAGCAGGACCAATGCATGTTCACCCCCCGTGGGAACATGCAGGCGCAGGCCACATCTACATGGAAGATGTAAAGCATTGGTGGATAGGGGGAGATTTATTTTCCGCTCTCTCTCATTCCCTCTTTTTTGCCTTGTGCCTACAGCCTCACAGATATGGTCTGATGCCTGTCTTGAACAACAGTTTGCCTTGGCTTGGCCTGCGTCCTCCTTGACGCGACCGCCGACTGGTCAACGAGGTGTGCTGCGACACTGCCACCTACTGAAAAATGTCTTTTATTACAACTTTACAAGGGTTGTGCATAACGACTTTGTTTGAAATTTAAATTATGGGAACTAACTGTTCTGCATGCTCTCTGCATTTTCTATACAAACTGTCAGCTAATACATTTTATTAAAAAGGATTTTTTTCCTATCAAATATTTAGTGCTGTCGTAATGCAGAGTACAACACTGTCCTTATAACACAAGTAACAAACATAGTTTTGGTACCTTCTAATACCACTAAACAATACAATGGTAATATTAACATACTTGAAATAACATGTATTTGATCAGTATGTGACAATGTTGACCCTATATTCACATCCTAGAAAATGTGAAATTGGATTTTGTTTTGCACACAATGAAAATAAGTAACCCATTTATTGTTTTTGATTATGATAAACCTCTTTCCACCACAAAAGAAAGCTTTCTGCTTGTAATTGCCCTCTGCATCATACTGTAAAGGCTCCACTGACTACTGCTGAGCTGCCTGACTGAATGTGTTCGGCATGTGAACGCTTGTCCTTGAATGTTCTCTGTGTTCCGATAATCAAGGAGGGGGCAGCATAAAGCTGAGATGCCATCGTAGACGTAACACTCAAGAGAAACAGTTATATAACAGCAATTCTGTTTTGTAAGACGAACATTTGTGGACTGAGAACGCCAGGGCCATGTTATGTTATTATCATCAGATTCACCCAGTTTGACAGCGAATTCATTTTCAGCTGCAATGAGAATTGACTTGAATCCTAAGTGAATATTTTTCCTACAAGAACATTGGCTAAATAAAAAAAATGAGTAGAAATGTTTTCCTTCCATGTTTTGAAGAGAATATACAAGTAATTTATAGCTTTTGTAAAGCCCTCGACTCCATAGGTTCCTTATGCCAATAGTCAATAGTCAACAGTTTTATTTAAACCTCCATTGACTTCCATTGTTAAAAAAAACACTTCAAATGCATCCATCAAAAACTGTTCAAAGTCTATGCTGGTTTTCTCAAGATACCTTGATCTTAAACATTCAATTGTTGTAGTGTTATTATTTTAGATATAGTATATTTTCAGTATGGATTCTAAATACATGTAGAAGCAAGTGATATTATATTCATGTTAGGGAACAGAATTCAAGGGTTTAATAAAAGTTCAATAAAACTTTGTGGAGAATGTTACTATTACATGATTTACATACTCATCAAAATAACTTTTTTTCTATGAAAAGGTTTTATATAATTACTTAACATTATTTTAGCTAGCAAAAATATGTAAGTGCTATTATCCTATGCTTTGCATACTGCTCTGATATTTCGCTCTCACAAAGTCGTACCACTGGAAAAGGTTAAGAAGTTTGTAAATGGGGTGAACCAGGTAAAGAAAGTTGCAAATGCTTGCTTCAGTTATGCGCTACACCAGGTAGTACTGGTAACCACATACTTTATACCTTGTGTCGTTGCTGGTTAGCTGATATAAATTTGCTTATTGTGAAAACATATCCAATACTTATATTGGATATTGGAAATATGATTTAAGGCTGCAAATGTTATAACATTTGACCCCATGGATTTGATGATACAACTGGGAAGTTCTGCTTTATGCATCTCTGCCGCTGACAACGCTGGGGAAAACGATTACAAGGTCAGCTGAAAGTCAAAAGAATAACAGCTTTGCAGTTGCGTTTCATTACCCGACAGTGTCACCAATATTCCAAGTTATCTACTGTATGCATCTTTGAAGACAGATTACCTTGTATTAATGAAAGCCTTGTGAGTGTTATAAAATGAAAAACCCATCCATGTTGTTACAAAAGCAGCAGAAGAATAAAACTTATAACCATGCTTCTGAGTGTGCGCGCACATTCCCCCTGAGTGGTTTAATGCTCGAGTATGTGTTAATCAAAAATCGCTCTGCTATTGGTTGCCTCCCATACCAGCCCCCCTTCCTCACACAGACACACACCTCCCTCCAATCCCACACAGCAACACCCAGGCAGAGATGCAGTCTGGAATATAGGCGGTCAGACACAGACAGCAGCCCTCTCTCTCTCTCTCTCTCTCTCTAGCCTGCCTCCTTCTCACTTCCCCTGTGCTACACACTCTGGCTCAGGTAGGTCCATTACCACCACACACAAACAAACACACACACGTGCATTCAAAAGTTTGGAAATATTTGCTACTGTTAGCATAGGATATAGATCACTAAATTGGAAAGGACTGTGTTATGGTATTGATATCAGGGTTTGTGTGCGCATGTGTGTGTGTGTGTGTGTATTTGTTGGGGGGGTGCCGGATGCCTCCAATTAGACCCGAGGGCATGCCACGGTTGGGCATTCTGTGTGTGCTGAGAGGGTTCGTGAGTTGGTGGCGGTTGCAAAACAGCAGGACTGAAATCAAAACAAGAAATCCATTTGTCTGAATATATACAGTATGTGTGCTTCATTGTGCCATGGTGTTGTGTTTTTGTACCTATGTGTGTCGTGAAAGCAATATTATTGAGAATATTTCCATTCTCACCCACTGCTGACATTTATTAGGAACTGTTTTTAATATGTGTGGATAAAACATTTGATACATATTTTGGTATCGCACATTTGAAAGTCATTTTAGGGGTTTGGGTGGATTACGTTAGTAATCATTTACTGGTGATATTTGTATTTTAAAGCATGGCGTGTAGTATTACTTATTTCGTGGTAAGGTGTGTAGTCATCACTCTGTACATCATTCTGTTACATATATGTAACTTGCAGTAGCATCAAGTTGTTTTGCACATGTGAATTCGGCTGGATCCAGAGTAAATGTACTGTATGGTGAGGAATGTCAAAATTATGTTTCTTAAGTTATCCTTGTTACAAAAAGGCTGTTGCTTTGATTTGAAACTCTTAGCGCACATGCCCCTTCGCACCTAAATGCTGAGTGGCTGGCACTGCTCTCTACTCCCCCTACAGCCCTTATCGGCTCACACCACTCTCCGCTCCTCCCCCTATAGCCATGTGCATAGTTGTCTTGAACATAGTAAGCAACACAATCGCTAAGTGTACCTTCAGAAGATCTCAGTCATCTCAGTGGGGGGCAGAGAAATTGTGCTTCGTCCGATTGCGTGCATGCAATTTGAAGCCTCAGAAATGTACCTCGAGAAAGACTACACCTGGCAAGGAAAAATACTTCCAGATACAGTCTTTGTTGTTGCTTGAATCCAGCACAGCACACCCACTGAATGCCGGTTGGCTTGGAAGCGTCTTTTACAGTAGCTACAAACATGCATAGCATTGTGGGACTTGAACTAGTTCATGCTGGGTCAGAACTGGGAGTGATAAGGGATTCCAGGTGGATTAGAAAGGGCTCTAAGGGAGGGATTTGGAAACAAAAAATCTCTTTAATCACCAATATCACAGATTTGATCCGAACATTTTAACAAACAAAGGCAAGTTTCTCCTTTCTATGAATCTCAGCCAGAGCATGCTAGCAAGCTGATAGCTACAGTATATATAGATTCTCTAGTGGGCTGATAAAGGCTGTCGCATTAGTGACAAGATGATCAGACTGTGATTAAACAATGCTGTTTGTATGCTTGTGACGGGTCCACATGAACACACCTCAGGCCCC
>JAODLI010030106.1:0-19895 GCA_027575585.1 Percopsis omiscomaycus | reverse complement strand
AAACAAAGCACAATAGGAAACATCTATTTACCATGAAAGGAACTTTGTTCTAGTGACATAAAAATTGTCTCCTAACACAGTGCTTAATGGCTCTCATCTTTGCTGCTTCCAGAGTCATTTATGACTGCCTTGGCAAGCTCAGTGTCTTCCCCTCCAGCTACGTATGCCTCTGGCACCTCCGGTGGCCACTCCGGAGGCCCCTCCGGGAGCCCCTCACCCCCCCCCACCTGGACCAGACTGTCTGACAGGCCCCCCGGTCTCAAGACATACCGGTCTAGCTCACGCGGGGGTATCAGGCTCACCATAAAGCAGGAGTCGGGCTCCCGTAAAGTGGTCCACAACTCGGCCTGCGACCCAGCTCACAAGAGGGACCACACCGGACAGCTGGCCAATGGCGGCGGATCTCAGGCACCCAATGGCGTGCCTTGCTGTCCTCAGCTTGCCAAGGACCTCTCCAACGGACCTCTGCCTGTCGAAGCAGCCGAGGAGGCCCCCCAAGCACAGGCAGCACCTACTGCTAACATTAAACCCCCAAATCCCCCTTCTATGCCAGAGCCACAGGCTGCCTCCCCTGAATTGCCTCCTAGAGATGTCAGTGCCCCAAAAGTCAAACGCTACAGGCCGGCTGTGCCTCCGTGGCCGGAGCGGAGGGCCAGCCCGCCCCCGCCGTCCCTCCAGGAGGACAACCTGCTCAGTGAACATCTGCAGAGTGCCATCGACAGCATCCTGGAACTTCAGCGCTTGCAGGGCCCCACCGTGGCCCAGCCCCGGGTCCCCTCAGGGCCCTCGCTGGACCAGGCTGTCACCAGCATCATGGGTGGGCACCTGTAAGGTAACCTGCCCACACACCTGTTTTCACAACACTTAATACAAGAGCTAAGAAGTAACAAAGGTGTATTCCCTGATGGGCAGGCAACGTGAGGATGTGTCTGCACCATCAACCCAAACCCATGGGAGAGAGTTAAAGAGATTTGGTCCTGTGTTTGGTTGATACAAAGAACAAGTTTAAGAGGCACGATCAACAGATGCATAGCAGACAAACAGCACTATCTATAGTCCCATAGATGTTAGATGCTTAATTTTGATGTACATGTTTGTGGAAAAAAAAATCTATTTGAATAGGATCTATACTGTTTCAGTGGTAGTTTAAAGTCATTCAGAGGTTTACGACACACTGGTGTAACCTTCATCAGCATATAGTATATAAGTAATAGTGAGGAAAATGAAACGTGGACTAGACTTACATTATTCAATAGTTTTTTATAAGATTCCTTTCAAATGTGAATTTTCCTTTGCTTAGTGCCAAGCTTCCAGGGTATTTATTTTGATATGTGCCAATTGTTGTTTTAAGATGAGTTGCATTGCTCGACGTGAGAAAGGCAGTTTATGTATGTGCGTGTGAATGAGCGTACGTAAAGAGATTTTTAAAAATGTGATGTGTGCCTGAACACAAGGGCACAGTGCGTTTGTTGGACATGAACCTTTGTGCTAGTACGTTTGGACACATTGCATCCTGCAAAGAGACGGTACATGAAATCTGGCAGGCTCCATCTCGGCTTATCCGATGAACCCCAAAGAAATTGTGACCTGCTACACCCTAAATACACCAGCAAACATCAGTGTTATGTCTCGTACACCAAACACGTCCCAGAGTCCATCCATATCATAGCAAATGAAGGTGCACGTAGATGACAGATCCTCATACAGTACGTTATCATTTTGACCCTTGTTGTAATTCATGCTGGAGTCTGACTGTGAATAGTATTTAATTTTCTGTTTTTAAAGACAAGACCGGTTTTCATATGTTTTAACACGCAAGCAATAATGAGGAGTTGGGGCTGTTAGGAGTGATGGTGAGAGATTTTAATCATGATTAATCGCTTGTTAATTCATGACAAAAAAGTGTTGTGCATTTGTTTTTCAGCAATTAAATCATTAGAGCTGCATAGGGTAACTTTTCTATTATTTTATTATAAAATGTTCTATTAGTGTTGTAGTAGTAGTGGTCTTTCCAAGCCCCAGTGAAACCAACAGCATAACACCCCTTGGTTGCTGATACAACTGCTATCTGTTAGTAGCAGGGTTTCCCCCCAATACCTACCAGTACACTGGGTGGAATTACAGAAAATGCAGCTTTCTGCCTTGACAAAGCTTTGTCTCAAATGATTTCTGCAATGATAGTGGGAAAGAAAGGTCTGCTAAAAATCAAAGGAATAAACTTGTTGTCCTGCTAAGTTATCCTATTCAGCTTTAAAGCCTTAATGTGACGTGTTTTAACCAGATCTCACTTTACAAACCAACATAACAATGTTGGGTGCCTAGTCATTAATACGAATTTTAGCATTGAAGCCTCTCTACATTCTCGTACAGCATCCAACAAGCCTTTGACCAAAAATTGGGGGAATTTTGACCTGCATCTATCCACTTTTGGAGGTTGTTTATTTATTTTTTTAATTATTGGTTCAGAGCGCACTGTGTTTAGCTTAAGATTTATTTTGAAGCCTCTATTGAATGGCAATATGAGTCTGAAACATTTTATGTTAATTTGACAATCTATTGGTCTGCATCGGAAGTGTGAATTCTATTCACAATATGAAATATGTAAGAGAAAAGTTAACATTAACTTGTATTGTTTTTACCACACTCCCTTATGAGATGGAAAGTCATCAGCCAATGTAAAATCTTACATCATCTTATTTATTTAACATAAGTGCTTACATTTTGCTTTTTTCTTATTTTATTAAGAGTCCAGGATTTACTTTTATTTAACATCAACGTTTAGAATATGCCTTATTTTTTATTAAAACATACATACCTTTAAGGAAATGGAAAGGGCCCGGGACTAAATAAGCGGTAAAGTCTTAAATACTGCAACATTTTAATGTGAAGATATTCTAACTGTATTAGTCTAAAAATGTGAAAGTACCTTCGAACCCATCCATTCAGGAACTATAAGATTTTTTATTTATATTTTGTTTGTTTTTATGTAATGATGTCTTCAGCAGGAATGAACAAAGGGAGTTGTTACAATATGCAGTAATATAATGCTGAAAAACCCTCTGCAGTAGTACGGTTGAGTACAAATGATGATTCTGACCAGAATAAGCCCCTCAAATAAAACTGAAATCCAGTTTTAATTAGCTAAATAAATCAGGTGTTCTTTCGCCCTAAAGGGTGCTGAGTTGTAATGCAGTAAAGACATGGAGTGTGACACAGAACGCAGGATATTGCACTCTTTGTTGACGACACTTCTTTAAAGGGAAGTCCACCAAATGTGCTTTATGTTTTTATTTTCAACTTTTTGGTGGCGTTTCCCATTTAATGAAGCATCATTTGTAATTTTGTGGCTTTTACGTCTACAGTGTGTAACACTGATTTAAAACGCACCCGTTTGTCTTTGACCGTCAGCATTTGAAGTGAGGTTCCATCTGCATGTTGAGCCATTTCTATTTTTTGTACTTTAGGTTATATAAATGTTTTTCCTGATTGAACTGTGAAACCAGGGGAGCTCATTCCTACACTAATTCAACTTCAGATACAAAACATTCGACTGACAGATTGTTCTGATGCCAAAATCCAGAGGCCTTAATTCAGCAAAACTAGATTGTAAAAATGTCATTCATGACTAAATCCAACTAAAGACTCCTTTGACCTGAAATTGAAAGTGATTCATATATGAAATGTTAAGAAAACAGCTTTTGTACTCATTTTTACAGACTATTTATTAAACTGTGATTTTGTAAGAAATAAAAAAAAAAAAAAATTATTGGGGAATTTGTTCATTTATATTTTTTACTGCTTGATGTTGAAAGCATGCATACCTTAATATATCTATAGGCTACATGATTCTATATTTGACCAACTTCTTAAAACATTACCTCGATACGCTGACGTTCGCAAATGAAATAAGCCCTTGTGTGTGCTAGAATGGCACCTCACAATGATGTTTATCCACCATGTCTGCAAACCACTGATGCAGTCGCTACTGGTAGGATCTCCACTCATCAGCCACTTCATTAGTTAAACCTGGCTAGTACCTCGTTGGACCCTATTGCCTTCAGAAGTGTCTTAATTCTTTGTGGCATAGATTTAACAAGGTGCTGGAAACAATCCTCAGAGGTTTTGGTCCATATTGACAGCATCGCACAGTTTCGGCAGATTTGTCGGCTGCACATCTATGATGCGAATCTCCCGTTCCACCACATACCAAAGGTGCTCAATTGGTTTGAGATCTGGTGACTGTGGAGGTCATTTGTGTAGAGTGAACTCATCGTCATGTTTAAGAAACCAGTTTGAGATGATGTGAGCTTGGTGACATGGCGCATTATCCTGTTCGAAGTAACCATTAGAAGATGGGTACACTGTGGCCATAAAGGGATGGACATGGTCAGAAATAATACTCAGGTAGGCTGTGTCGTTGCAACGACGCTGAATTGGTACTAAGGGGCCCAAAGTGTGCCAAGAAAATATCCCCCGCACCATTACCCTATATATCCCTACCAGCCTGAACCGTTGATGTACGGCAGGATGGATCCATGCCGTCATGTTGTTTACGCCGAATTCTGATTCTACTGTCTGAATGTCGCAGCAGAAATAGACTCATCAGACCAGGCAATGTTTTACCACTCTTCTATTGTCCAATTTTGGCTGGCCTGTGCTAATTGTAGCTTCAGTTTCCTGTTAGCTGACAGAAGTGGGACCTGGGGCGTTATTCTGTTTCAAGGTTCGACATGTGCATTCAGAAATGTTCTTCTGTATACCTTGGTTGTAACACGTTTTTTGAGTTACTGTTGCCTTTCCATCAGCTCGAACCAGTCTCGCCATTCTTCCCTGATCTCTGCCATCAACAAGGCATTTTCGCCCAGAGAACTGCCGCTCACTGGATATTTTCTCTTTTTCGGAACATTCTGTCAACCGTAGAGATGGTTTTGTGGGAAAATCCAGTAGATCAGCCCGTCTGGCACCAACAGCCATGCCACGTCAGTCACTTAAAATCACTTCTTTCCCATTCCGATGCTTGGTTTGAACTTCAGCAGATCGTCTTGACCATGTTAAGTGCTTCCATGTGATTTGCGTTAACGAGCAGATGAAAAGGTGTACCTAATGAAGTGGCCGGTGAGTGTACTTTCAAGTTACTCCCAGGTTGGTTGTAGAATGTAATTTAGTGAATATTTGACATTTTAATTCATAATCATTAATATATATCTTTAAACAAAACAATCGTACAAACTACAGTAACTTGAAAATACATATAAGTATATTTACAGAGTGAAGAAAGCTTATTTACTTATACGCACCTTAAAGCAATGACCAACAAACAGAATACAAACATGACCTTTATTTTTAACAATTTTTAGGGAAACGACTTCCAAAGGGTAACATCGGAATATTCTGGGTGAATAAAAGAACAAGCTGCCTACGATCTTAACTTGTCAATATAAATACATCTTCATTCACAAACAAAAAAAGAATCTATGCCTTGCAAAGGGGCTTCTACCTATAAGGCCACCTTCATAAAGCTTAGTTTGCTGCTCTCAGGAAAAAATACAAGTTGGCACCATTATTCTCATCATCTAATAGTGGACTGGAGAAGAACATTAGGAATGAACTGCTGTCAGCTGGGGCTGGTTGTAGGGTCAAATATCTCCTCGAGTCAGGGGGTTAGGGGCACATTAAAACATGTGCCATGGAGGTGTCCCAACTCTCAGGTGAAACAAACAGTCCCAGGACATGTGCTGTAGAATCCAGCCACTGCTGTATTTTTCCTTCTCCGAAGAAGTCCCCCCAAAGTATGGACGTCACCATCTGGGCTGAACTAATACTGGTCCCAGAATCACGTAGAGACCAAGCACGTGACAAAGGATAAGATGCCTCCAGATGCCATTGGGGAAAGCTGTTGTGGCTCTGAGAATGGGCTTTAAGTTTAAGTGGGAGAGCTGCAGCTATAACTTAAGAATTAGGTCACATAAAAGCAAAGTTAACAATTTCACAAGCACAAATTGAAAGGAGTATTTGGGGCAGCTAACCTGCTGGGAAAGCTATGAAATGGGTTTAAAGGGGAAATTAGGAGCAGGTTGCAGCCATTTCTTACCAAACATTGTAAACCAATTACATGAATAATTTCTTTTAATAAATCATTTTCTTTTTAAAAAATGTCTATGTGAGGCATCGCTAAGACTCATGTTCAAGTTTCAGTGAGAGCTTTCTTCTCCACAGGCTGTTGTGGGACTTGGGCCAGTCAGGCTCTGGGTGGCAGACAGGCAGTGTCTCTCTGGCACTCAAGATGCCCGGAACCACAGGAACGCAGAGACAGACAGCCTCCTTTAACCACACACACACACACACCCTCCCAACACATCCGGGCCATGACAGCACTGGAAGCTTCATGCCAGCCACACACCAAGAGCTGTTACAGTTCAGTTGTGTGTCTGAAAAGTTTGTCAACTCTCCCAGACACATTGGCAGGCAAAACAACCAGTTTCTTTTCCATTCTAAAAAGCTGATTGGCTGGTGAAATGAACAAGAGTGGTTGTCAAAAGAAAAAAACTGGAGTCCATTCTCCATATAGGTGTATGTGAGCATTTGCACGGCGCTAATTCTGTGTGCCTGGGGCTCAGCTGAGCTGAATGGGGAGGTCCTCTCCGTACTTGCGGAGAAATTTACTGTGGTTGTGGTCGATGGACCAGAGAGGGGGGAGGTGTCTGGGCTGCATAGAGGTGAGGAAATGCTGCCTCCAGCGTCGCTCCAGCTCCATCAGACCCCGCAGGCCGCGCTCCGCATGCGCACGCACCACCTTCAGCCCGTGAGGAAGGTAGGCCTCGTTGAATATCCTTCAGAAGAGAGAGGTGGTGAGGAGACAGGCTTGTCTTATGAGACTACAAAAACCTCAATGTGCTCTCAGCTTTCACTGGGACCCAGCTTTACATTTTAGGCCCCAATAACAACAAAATCAATTGTTTATTTAGTGGATAGTTATCTAAATTCCCACAGGGTCGAATTTAGTATGTAGGCATGTGCCCTTTTTGTTCGACTGACAAACAGAAACAACAAAGTGGAGAGCTGTAGTTTATTTTATAAGATATTTGTTAACCATTTCATGTTAATTGGTAATATAGTTATGAACTAAACTTATAAAATATGTAACAATATTTTGAGCCAATTATAAAACACTAACGAGTCAATAATCACAGCTGTGCAAGAACCGAGCACTGTTGACTCCACGAAGAGTGGGCAGTTTATTTGTAGAGCTCCACCATTCTCTCCAGAGCTATATGGTACAGGAGAAACATTTAGGATGGAGGATAGATGTGTATAAAGACCCCGCAAAAAGATGGGTGATATTGCTAACCGCACCGTCGGGCAGCAGACATGCCTGTTTTGGTGGAGCAATGCATGCACACCAAATGCAATTTAAACCTTTGCCTTCTGAGGAAACTTGTCAGTTAATATGCTGCCTATGAAGGAAGCTGTCTACCAACATGTTTCGTTGGGGCAGGACAGTTTAGTCTAGCCAGAAGTTCATAGATTCCAGCCCCAGAGTTGGCCTACATGTAAGCATCCTTGAGCAAGATGCCTAACCCCTATCTGCTCCTTGTAATACTTGCACATTGTAAGTCGCTTTGCATAAAAGCGTCCGCTAAATTACTGTAATTTGGTCCGACAAAGAAATCAAAAGTCAACTTGAAAAAACGCATTAAAATGCCAAAACTTATAAACACAACCAGGACGTTCATTTCAAACTGGTCTCCAGTACTGCACTATAAGTTGGTGCTGCTGGTAGTAGGCTAATGCCATAATTATAATAGTATAATCGCAACGAAATTAATCTGTTCATTAATTTTTCTCCATTCAAGTGGAAAAGGCTACCTGCCAAATTGACAACACGCCGATGTCAGACGCACACCCGTCTACAAACCCATCAATGTCAAGTATAGGGAGATGCAGCTCACGCAGGTGATGACAGGACGTAGGGATAATGGAACATTTTAGTGCGCTCGCAAAATTGCAATGTAAAACCAAAACTAACTGGATCAAATTTATACAATGTAAAAAAAAAAACATGAAGCGTGGTCTGGACTGAAATCATTTTTACTTAACACAATTATAATGCTAATGACAAGTGCTTCATAAAACTACTTCCACCTCCCCTAAACAAACAGACCCCACCCACATACCTGGTCTCCAGGCTGACGGCATGCTGCAGGTTCTCTGTGCTGAGCTCCTGGTCCTCGTCCATGTTAAGAAAGACTTTGATGACGGACTGCAGCTCCTGCCGGCGCTGATGCGGCAGGCTGTCCCCGGCGGTGAGGAGTGCCCGTGACGCAGAGCGCACCCGCCGCCGGTCCGGGTCTTCCAGGAGGCGCACTCCCTCTTCGCACCCCTGGGGGGCAGTGAACTCGTCTGCCAGCTGTTGTTTGAGGAGGCCGTCATGATAGTTGGAGGCAGCATGGCAGGCGGTGCAGAGCAGCAGGACATCATGGGAGTTGTGGTCCTTCATCTCGGCAGGGAAATGTCGTCTGTACTCGTGTGGAACAATGTTTTTCCTGTGGGAGGCCAGTTGGTGCCATTGGAAATTAAAATGAGCTGTGAATCCCAATTAGCTTCTCATATGAAATTGATTTGTTAAATAAAATAAAAAAAACACAAAGCTGCACAGGATAACTTATGGTAAAAGATTACCTTTTAGTATTAGAGTTAGTCTTCCAAAACCCAAGGGAATCTAACAGCATAACATGAAACCATTTGCCCATACAAAAGCATTTGTACTGGACTGCATAAATACTAAATCAGCAGAAGCAACTAGATGTATTGGGGGTAAGTTACAACAGTAACATGAGACCTTTTGGAACTGCTAATTTCCTGCCATGTACTGGTAGTACACCGACAGGGAATATACTAGCATAAAAGGAGTGCTCAAGCAATTTTTAAAACAACAAGATGGCTTCCAATTTGTCACGTTATCCTATGCTGCTTCAAATATCATACACACAAAATCTTATTTATTCCAGAAATGGGTATTTGGTATATTTAGTAGAAAATTTCTATTGTGGGTGAATAAATAAATTGAGCCTGCCAAACCTAATGTAAGAGTCAGCCTTGCCACACACCACACAGAGGTTCTCCTTTGCTGTGAGATAGTAATCCTGTTCAGAGTCTGGACGCCCAGATGGTTCAAACAGCAGCCTCACAATGAAAGGATCCTCACTCTCCAGCTCTGGCTCAAATGAAACAATGTGACAATGAGATTTCAAGAATGTAGACCACTTACACTGCACACTGCCTTGATAGATTACCTCCTATCTTTTTGTTCAGGTACCACTTAGCTTTCTTCTTGTCGCAGGTGCACAGAGGCTGGCCGTCGGGAGCATACAGAAAACAGTTGTCATAGAGAGGGGACTTTCTGCAATGAGACACAAAGAATGATGAGCGCTCCTCCAATCAAATAACATGCTTCAACTTTGAGCCATTTCTCTTGCGCCAGAAAGTTGAGGGAAAATAAATGTCCTATCAAAAAGGAAAACTGGAACTCTGAAGGGGTTACATTTGGAAATGCAGTATAACCTGTGAACCTGCTCTATAGAATGTATAAAATATATAAATTGAATAAAAGCAATTTTACTCAAAATATGAACTAAAATATAATGACAAAAAAAATATACAAGCGTGCTCAATTCTAATTATTAAGTACTAGGATAGGCACTGGAAGGGAAATGAGAGTAGAACATTTATGGAAACGGCGGCAAGATGATCTTCCTCGTCTGTAATCCAACAGTAACTTCTTTATGAGCTACAGTGTGCCATGCCCTGACCTAGCAGAGTAGCCCACACCCAGCGGTTTCCTCTTGTTGTTCTTGCGTGGGTCTGGGACTTGCTGATCTCCAGACTCGGGGCTATCACAACTGGGCTGCTTTCTGGGCCGCCGTCTCCTCTCTCGGTCCGCAGCATTCCCGTCGCTGTCTCCTCCGGCTCGGCTCTTGAAGGGCACGTCCACTAGGCCCTGGCAGCGGCCGGCCAGCAGGGCATATGTGCTCCCGCCAGAGGAGGCAGGGCAAATGTCTGAGTAGAGATCCAGCAGATGGAAGAAGAGAGCAATGGAAACTTGGGCATCTCTGGCAGCGTAGCTCATCTGCAGACACAGCACCAAGTAGAGTTAAACAACTCAAAGACAAAGTTAAGTTTGGTGCAAGGATAGTTCAGTGGTCGGGGTGGGCTTTAAAAAGATCAAATTGAAATGACGTTGAGTCATTATGCAGCTAGCTGCTGGAATCAACTAGCATAACTTTTAAAGATAAAATGGAAAAAAAATCCAGTTTTATATGGTTTATGGATAAGGCTGTTTGTATACAATGTGTTATCGGAGTGTGGGATGGGGAAATATATAGCATTGGTATTCTATTGTTAATTTTATGTTGATAATGTTCAGCAATAATCAAAAATAAATGTAAGCTACATGAATGAACAAAGGTTAGTTGATGAGAGCCTTTGAGGAATTAGCTGGGTACTTGAGTGACATCTAGAGGGCAAAGTGTATATACCGTCCATAGACCATCTTACACTGTGTTTCTGTACAAACACCAACAGTAAATAGCACTGACGTTAAGCAGAAGATATTGCAAATAGCATTTGGTAAACAGTGTATGACCTGCTCTTGCGTTAGCTGGTCGGCCTCCCAGTCACTACAGCGCAGCTCCAGAGACTTGTCTAGAGACACATTTAACACATCTGCTGCCAGGGACTTCAGGCTTAGGCCATTATTTAATATGACACGCCTATAAATGGAAAAAAGAATAAAATAGGAAATGAAATGCAAGTAATAATGCCATTCACAACTATTGTTTGTAAGCATTCAGAGTATAAAAATAAACATTGTACAACCAA
The DNA here is from genome assembly GCA_027575585.1 of Percopsis omiscomaycus. Classification (NCBI taxonomy): domain Eukaryota; kingdom Metazoa; phylum Chordata; class Actinopteri; order Percopsiformes; family Percopsidae; genus Percopsis; species Percopsis omiscomaycus. The sequence continues at coordinate 9,017 of JAODLI010030106.1, read as the reverse complement.
TATGTACCTCTGCCTCAAGGCCAAATAGCGCAGGTCGACCGTGCATGCCAGCGACAGGCCGTAGTCACGGGTCAGGCGCTTGCCGTCTTCGTAGCAGCCGACGCCCACCTTTAGAATATGGTGGTCCTGCAGGACTTTCATCAAGCTGAGGGGAAACTGTTGGTCCCCGCTACGGAACGGCAGTAGCCTCACCAGGATGCAGCGGCCAGAGTAGGACGCCATCTGCAGCAGGGAAACGGCAGAAGTCCTACCCTTCATGTTCACCTGGAGGGGAAAGACAGTCCACTGATTAGACACATGGGAGGAGTCACCTGCTTCAGATGATGCCACAAAGGGTGACGCCATGTTTGCGGCAGGGACATTTACAAATTGCCTCTTTGCTGTGAAGTTGTAATGATACACACACACTTCACGATTTAATTTCATTTAACAAAAAAATAAATGAATGTTTTCTACTACAGTTAATCATGTTCACGTCACTACCTCTGGCTGCACTGTTATGTGTGCAACTAAGCCTGCCCACTCATTGATAAATGTTTTAAATGTAGAAATCTGACAATGTCACACAAAAACAAAAATGGGCATTAAATACAAATTCCAACTAATTATTGCCATATTTAAATAGGTAACCATTTTCCAGATGCGTTTAGATGAGACTTGTCATTAATATCAGCAAATATTGCTGCCACAGCCAAACAAGTGACATCACTGAAACATAACCGGAGCATTAACGTATTTGTGAACATGCAAAAGGTATTTCTTACGCCCTTGGTCTTTACCCATTCACAGTCAAGCCCCAGTACAGGGAACACGGAGAGCTCTTTCTGCAGCAAGGGCCACAGCTGCTCCCATTCCTCTTCTGAGTTTATCGTCACTGGGGTCACTCTCAGCAGCTGTTCTGGAGTAGGGATTTCAAAAAGAGGAGGCAGTTGTGTGTCCTGACTGTCCACAGCCTCCCATTCTGGGCCCGCAAGACATGGCAGTTGCCCTGGTTGATGCTCTGTAGAGGTGAGCTCCTGTTCCACAGGACACGGAGGTTCTACGGGAGCTGCTGCTTTCTGAACGGAAGGCAGCTGCTTCCTCTGTGTACGGTAGACTCGCCATAAGAGCAGCCCTCCTAAGGTGGCCCCTATTACTGTTATGACTGTAGATAAGCGGCCTCGAGGAGACATCTTGGCTTGCGTTGGGCTTGGCTTGAGTAGGCTGTGGAAGTACAAACCTAGGGTTGAAACATTCAGGAGCCATGAGACCTATCATCATCAACATTAAACATTAAGGAACAGCTTTCTACTAATGTAACATCATTACCTTTCCTGCGTCAGTGGGAGCCCTTGTAAACCCAGTTTCTCGTCTGCGATTTGGACAGGCTCTGCATGCTTCTGGGACAGAGTGTGATGAGTAAATTAATAACTCAAGAATTCATCATAAACTGTTTCAGGAAACACCTGACAGAATTATAATAATAAAAACGTGCTTTAATCAGCAGTACAGAACTACAACACTTACCCTGCATTCACACCGCCAGCGATTTTGTAGCTAGTTGTACCCAAGTCGCTTTGTATCCGTCGCCTGTGTGTGTGTCTGCCCTGTCGCTGGTGGGCGTCCCTGCCCTGTTGCTCAAAGGGGCACTTTGTGTACAGTGTCTGCCTTACTACATGCATGGGCTAAACAAACTAAATTGTAGATACACGTGGTTATATTTGTTTATTTTTATACGTAATGCTTTATCGCCATGTTCTTACTACTAGATTGAATTACATTTTATGTCAATTAACGAATCATTCAAACTGCGGTTCGCTTGGTGTTGCGTTCATGACGGTTTCAAGAAAACTCACAAGAGATTAATTTAACCTCGGAAACCTGCCCTCCACCCTTCGTTTTTTAAATGCATGTCCCAGTAAATGAACAAGCACGCAGTTTCTCCTTCATTTTCGATAGCCAAGGAAAGGGAGGGACGTCAGATAAACACGCAGGTCGCTACACCGCGTCACTGAACATTTTAATAAAATAGAACTTTGGTAAACTTTGTAATCGCCGCCGTTTTTCGCCCATTGTCGCACAGCGCTCATTGAAATGAATGACGGCGTGTCGCTTTGTAGCTAGCTGTCGCTGGCGGTGTTGATGTACGGTTCAAGTCACAAGTCTAAGATAACTCACAAAGATATGATGTACTGACAAGTGATAACAGACTTACACAATAATCAAAGTTCTCCTATCTTAATTTACTACTAGGCTATGTTGTCAGTTGGTCTGCAGCAATCTCAATTTGTCTAAATTATTAGCAATCTTGCTAGCGACGGTAGCTGCTTACCCTGGGCATGAGGTAACATAAAAAAACAACAATGCCGCTTAGGTTTAGGACTAAGCGTAACGGTGTTTCTTTTTGCTCACAGGTCACGTAAGATTCACGTTTACTTTGGAATGTGTGCCAACTTCAAGATATAATTTCTTAGATGGGTAAGCTAGCTGCTCCCGAGAACATGTAGCCCCGGGGCCATGCCAAAGTGTTCCCCCAGCAGAAATATAGATTTGTCTACAATGTGGACCAACAACGTCATCACAATAGGGGTTACATCTTAGCATTACAATGTGACGTGCTTTAGTAACCTATTTACCTTTTGATTGTTCGTCTTAACTCCATTCAGTCCCTAGCCGCGTTTGTTATCATTTTTTGAACGTGGCTAACTCGCTAGCCCCGTCTGGTAGTGACATGTCCTGTTACGAACAGGGCTAGCTAGCCACATCAAAAACAAGCATATTATTTGCGTACAGTACAGCTATTTTCGATTAAGTAGCCACCGTAGACAAATTACCAAATTTGGCGAGGGCAACCACTTCGGCACTACCGTAACGTACATCGGTGAACTAGCAAGCAAAGAGTCGTGTGGTGTCTCGAATATTGCCAAGTATTTAACGAGTTTATGCACAATTCATACATTTTGGCTGTACTGATGTCATTACGTTTTCAACGAGAAAGGACCATTACCTTTACGTTGCCCACCAACAGCTGAATGTCGATTTAATGTACACTTGTTTGCTATCCGATATATTTTTTTTCTACGTTGTATTTATAATGAGGCTGCTGGAACTGTTTTCCGGCTAGCGCCACCTGTGGTGCGGGTGAGTAACATACTCAAACATGTACATACGGCCACCGTCTCAATTCTAAGGTTCCAAATGAGCTGTGTTTTGACATCCCATTTAAACCACAGGACATCAACGACAGTTTAACCAATCATTATCAAATGAAACATCTATAAATTATGACAAAACAAACAGACAATGTTTCCTCTACCTCCCCATCAATTTATTCAATCTTTTATCGTCAATATTTCTGGAAAGAAATGGAATAAAAGGCATGAAATAATTACAAAATGAAAAAATAATTAGAATAGATCATATTCACAGGGTTGATTAAGAAAACAGAAGTAGAAGAACAGAGAGGAACCAGACAGGGACAGACCAAACTGATTACGCTCCCCATTCTTTTCCGCTGCAAACAATGCAGAAATTGCCAAATCATATTTTTTGGGAGGTTTTAGTGGCGATCTGGGCAGCTAAACAATGGATCTTAGCTCCTACAGCGCTACAACTAACCTATCCAAAACCAGCCATTAGCAGTTCATCATCCACTGTGAGGTCAAATAATCTACTTTAGTGCTTGTGCAAAATAAAATATTAGAACTCAACTATTAAAAAAAACAATGAAAGGCAGATTAACGGAAGAGGACACTACCCCTTGTGTTAAAATAAAAATGAAAGAAAACAGTTAAATATTAAGTACTGATTAGTACTAAACTTAAAAAATAAAAAAAAAGAAGAAATTTGTAGAGAGCACTGGTAAAAGAACCAGATAGTTGGGGGACAACCACCACCATTGCTGGGTCCACACTGATTGTTGCTGCAATGATACCCTATTTACAGTGAGATGCTGCACACCCAATCACGGGATGTACATTCGGCAATTAATTTCTTTAAAAAAAAAAAAAAAAAAAAAACGGTAAAACAATAGTCCCTTCACACAATCTCTTTTTACATCACATTAAAATTAGCACTGTCATGAGCTGTGTGTACAGTATAGATTCTTTATAGATATATATTTATGTATAATATATATACGGTAATTTCTTGCACGCACATCCACTCATCGTAGCTAGCCTGTGCCTTTGGCAAAGATTACTTACAAGTCTTCTGTTAGATTCCAAAGCTATTTAAAATATACTTAATGCATAAAAATAAAGATTTTGGCATTCTCTCACTTGATTGTGAAGTTATTAATGAGAACCTCTCGTCTGGAAGCTTAGTTCTCTCAGTGCTGCAGTCTGTCTGTTGCTTAGTGGGAAAGTCTGTCTCCTGCCAACAGGGGGCGCTTGGAGCTGGGCCGTGTCTCTCCAGAAAGGTCGGGACAGAGAGGGGCACATGGCATGCCTCTCCCCTGCTTCTCCACAGGGTAATGAGGACCACGCAGATTCAAAGCAAGAACAGAACAATACAAGACAATGCTAATGAAATGCCTGGTGAGCTCGCCGGGATACGCCCCCATTCCTTCCCAAAATGCTCAGCTCCGATCAGCCTCCATGTTACCCGGTCCTGTTTGTTTGTGTGTTTTTCTTTAGAGCTGGATCTCAAAGGTCTTGTGCAGCTCGCTAGAGAAGGGATTCGTTGGCGAGGGCGAGGTACGCTGGCGAGAGCGGCTCTCCAGCGCCGCCCACTGGGCCTCAAAAGCATCTGTCTGCTGTTGGGAGGGAGGCGGGGGGGCGGGGGAGGACGGAGCGGGCTGGGAAGAGGAGGCCCAGCTGTCTGCCCCGTTATAGGCCACGCTGCCGTTAGAGGGCTGGGGGACGGGCTGGGCAGCGGCAGGCGGGGGCGGCTTGATGAAGGGACTGACGTTAACGACACCTGGGTGGTAGTCGTACTGGGGCACCGCAGCAGGTGGGACGGGGAATGACGTCTGGGGGTGTGCGGCTGAGCCAAACACGTTGGCCACCATCTGCGAGGGCGTGATGCCCATCACGGGTACACTGGGCAGGCCAAACGCCAGCCCGTTGGACATGGGGTACGAGGCCGGAGCCGGGGCATGGAAGGCAGGCTGGCGTGGGGGCAACATGGGCACAGCGGTGGACAGCGAGGGCATGAAGGCCACCGGGGGTCCGTGTGCAACGGGCATGGGGGAAGAGAATGGCTGGGTGGCAGGCGTCGCAGCCGCCATGACAGGGCTGGGCTGTGGGGCCCGTACAGATTTAGACACCTCCTCCAACCAGCGGTCTGCCTCTGAGGGGGTGCGTCTGTGGGAGGGCATGGCTGGGGAAGATGTGGGTGGGACCACAATAACCGGGTTGGGGGATGACCAGTCACTTCCTGTTGGAGTGAAATACATGATGAAGTGACTGGGCTCAAGAATGAAAGACAATGATGGTAATACATGATATCATATACCCTCCCAGGTCATAATGTAGACAATCCGTCGAGTTGATATGTTAACAAAAAATAAAAAGATCTTGTCATGTCGGCTTGTGAAAACCAAGCAACTCTAAATCTGGCCATTTTAAAGTGTTGAAATGATCTTATGTAGCCAAACACATACAGTAGTTGTCAGGAAACAAGGTCAAAACCACAATGAACCAAAAACAGTCCATTGATTTAAGCTTTTTCTGGAGATGCAAGGTTTTCAGAAGACAGCAGCAATACACTTGATGCACAGACATGCAAACCTGACTCTTCAGCTCCTGCCCTGAGGCTCTTACCTGGCTGAGCTGAGGCAGGGACACCCGCTGGGGTCTTAGCCCAGGGGTTAGTGTCTCGAGCAGGCAGTGGAGGGGGCAGACCTGGGGGGTTAGCGGTAGCGGCATTGATAGTTAAGCCAGGAGCCGTGCCGTTCACTACAGCAGACAGAGAGATAGATGCTAGTGCAAGCAGAAGCCAAAGCCTGGACTAAGAGTAGACATGCAGAACATTCTCATGCAGTAAATGAACACATTGTTTGAAAGTAATTTAATTAAAGTTGCAAATGATTTTTAACAAAAATGAGTTAACCCATCTTGAGTTGACAAATGAACATACAGTAGCTAGCGAGGGAGGCGGGGGTCATCATATGTCAAAGTGAATGGGAACCGCTGCAGATCAAGGAATTCAAACCAGCAACCTCCCAGTCATCATACAGCTTTCCCACAGGCATGCACTCTCTTAAGCACATACTCACACACACACACACTCAGTGCTGTCACCTGGTTCACCAGGAGATTGTGGGGACGAGGGGGGTTTGGACATCGGGGCGGAGGAGAAGGGGTCTTCAGGAGGCCCGCTGAAGGTTGTGGTGATCTGGGTGCACAGAGAACTGATGCTGTCTCCTTCTCCTTCCACCTCTGGGACTGTAGGGGGAACACCAGAGCACAGCTCTATGAGACAAACACCGGTCACATCAAATAAATGCTTTTCCAAAACCAGTAAGGATAATAGAATTCAGTAAATGAAGTGCTCTGTCCATGATAAACCTTAACACTGACACAGCTGGGCAGCATTGCATTGCTTTGCTTTGACATTAGCAACAGAATATTTAGTCTGGTGGTCATCTGCAAGATGTACTGAAAAAAAAAGTTTTGGAGCTAAAACTCACCCCTAAACCAGGGAGAAGTTAGATGTAGCGTTCTAAAAAACCATACTCAGGTCAACATGTTAGAAAGGTTTAACGGCATCTAGCTTGTTTAAAAGCTATGGTCTCAAACGTGATAGTACATTTGCAGGGCTACAGCACAACAGGAGCAATCCAATACTACCAAGGATGCAGGCTTAACCTTTGGGAACAATGCTTTAAATACATGAATTAGCTAGGAACCCAACTCACCTGAGTTTTTGATGGGGAAGTCGGACTTGCGCTGCATGGTGAAGGGCAGGTCGTTGCGTAGGGAGTGCTGTCGTTTGAAGGGAGAGGTCTTCTGGCTGAGGGCGGGGAAGCCCCTGAATGAACCCTGCCTGGCCAGGGCCTCGGCGGGCGCATGTCTGCGGGGGATGGCCTGGGCACCCAGGGAAGATGCGGAGAGGGGTGGCGAGGACGAAGGGGAGGGCGATCCACCCATCTGGGGCGGCGAGGAGTTGGCTGCTGTGCTCGAGGCCAAGCTCACAGGGACAGAAGCCTTTACATCGGACTCCACTGGTATAGAATGTGACCACAAATTAAGTTAACTTAATTTCATTGTATATTCATTCATTGTATATTGCCAAAAGATGTTCATACGATGTACTGTATCTTTCTAGTAAATTAAAAAGGGACCTATTATGAAAAACTCACTTTTTTAGTGCTACATTTGGGTATCTGGTGTGTCTACCAACCCACAAAAGTTGAAATAAGACATTTCAGTCAGTTTCTTTTTGGCAGCCTATATGTTTGTAAACGTGATTCAGCGAGCTGTTCTGATTTCTGTGATTATGTGACCATGTGAATTTTCATTTACATTGGCATTTACGGGTGCGGGGTGATTGAGAATTTGTAGCACTGCTCTGTTGTCGGCTGCACACAGTACCACGCTATACCATTAACACTATTAGTTTGTTAGTTGAATGTCTGTAAGAACGTGAGAGTAAAAAGAGAGAATGGGTGTAGGGTTTAGAATATTGTGTGCTGGTGGAAAATATGTTCCACGTTTATCTGTAACCCCTTTACACATTGTATAAAGTCGGGATTATTGCATCTTTATTCTGCGCCGTTCTGTGTAAAAGGTACTGTCAACAGACTGCAAGACAGGGGCGGGACCGCTCTGGCGTTTGACCAATCAGAATAGAGTGGGCAACCTCACCAATCAGAGCACTCTGGGCTCAAAAGTAGTAGGGAGCTTAAAAACACAGGTGCTCAAACAATTCAGAGAGGGTGAAAAGACATGTACACTATGAGAAAAGAAAAATTATGTCTTTTTTGAACATTGAAGCATGTAAATCGATTCTAATAGACCCCAAAATTATAATTATGAACAGTGAAAATGAGCATAATAGATCCCCTTTAAGCCTTCAAAAACCATGAAGCATCACTTTTGCAAAGACATTTCCTTATATAATCTATATCCCAGCGCTGTATGTCCAGTAAGAAGGAAAAGCTTCAAGCAGTCAAACACTGGCCAGAGAGGGGGCCAAAGAAGCGGACCTTTCTTTGCGTCCTGCAGCTGCCTCATGACCTCCTCTCGCTCAGCCGCCTCCGTTGCCGTGGTAACGCGGAAGGAGCCCTCGCGGGTGAAGGTGGTTCGGTTGGCGTCGAAGGTGGCCGTGACCCCGCACTCCTTCTCCCGTTTCTGCTTGCGCTCCAGACAGGCGGCGAACGCACAGCCCACGGCGTGGCTGAGGCGTTCCCCCTGGTGGGGGGAAGGGCACAGGGAGTGTCTTATTATTTGTTACAACAGGGGGGAGGGGGGCATTTAGTTTTGGTTGTCACACGTCAAATCAAAAACCCCTGACTTACAAAAAGACTGTCTCTTAATACATTATACATAAACATGCATCAATGCATCAATGCATCCAAAGAAAATCTATAAAATGTATTTCTATTCAATAAGCATCGGCAAACAGAGTGAATATGAAGCATAATAAAATGACTACATTATAAATGTATTGACAAGTCAATGGTTACAGCAACATCACATTAAAACAGCTATGAACCCTTACAGAGTCCTTGATGGCCATGAAACAGTGACATATCCACCGCCGCGTGGTTCCATCCCGGCAGATGTAGGAGAATGCCCGCTCAAAGTTCCTGTCGGGGGCACAGAACGACACCTTCTCTATCGTCTGGTCAAGAATCAGGTCCTGCAAATGGAGAGTATCAGAGTAACAATAAATACCAGCGTCAAAAACTACTTGAATTACATAACCAGTTATGAACAAAACTAAGTGGATTTTAATTTGTGTAAAGGTAACATTTCTCAAATGAAATTAAATTTCAACCTAGCATTCAAAACCTAGCACACCGCACACGAAGAACACAACATCTGATGTAGTACAGACTGTCATCCAGTAGGGGTCCCTACAGCCTAGAA
>JAODLI010030085.1:0-19896 GCA_027575585.1 Percopsis omiscomaycus | reverse complement strand
GGGGGGGGTTGTCTCCAGCGATAAATGGAGGCACTTCTCCACCGTCCCCCTGAGAGGCTGATGCAAAATAGATGAAGTGTCCATTTTGTCCAGTGAGTGGACTCATAATTCTCTCCCTGTTGGTGTCCCCGCGGCCCGTCTTCATACCACACACGCACGCACACACACACACCTAGGTCACCTAAGCAATCATGGTTGCATGGTTCAGCAATGCCACAACACAAATGCATTCACACAAATATAGTGCAAACCCGGAAACATAACCCGTTACTTTCTAACACAGGTATGTGAATATACAGGTGTGTGATATACAGTATCTGCAATGAGTTAGTGAACAATACTGTATAAGTTACAGAGCTCCAGCAGCGAGCGTACAGTAGCCTATAGTACACACTGCACCACACACTACTTCATACTTTGCCTAACTTGACAACACCCTACTGTACTGAAACACACACACACACAAACTCAATATACTTCAAACAAACACACACCTGCCCGCTCAATACCTATCTTGACTCACAACACTTTCAAAATATTCAAATCAAAGAGCAAAGCTCTACTCCCCAAGCCGTCAGTGACGAAACATGATGCGTATTATTAGTATACGTATCTTAAATCCGCTCAGACGGTTTGGAGGGGAAACGGAAAGCGTATACTCGAAGGATGAGTGACAGCACTGGGGTGATGGTGACCAGTAGAAGTCATTTAAGCCATGAGGCAGTTGAAGTGGGGGGTTAGGATCCCCTGAAGAGTCATGAGATGATTTCAAAATGCTAAGATTATTTGTAATCTTTTTTATTGTCTTTAAAGTAAACACCACATACTGCATATTTTCAATGTTGTTTATGGCTCCTTATGTATAGTATACCATGTATCTCCTATCATTCACGCATCACATATCATAATATACAATATGACAGCATTATCTAAATGAGCTAATTTATTTTACATATTATTATATCCCTATCCACCCCTCACCCTCCCTAACATGAACCCACGTGTGCGAGTGTGTCTCTACCGGTTTACTAATCTGTCTGCTTCTTTGACAGCGGATTCATCTGGGCATGTTTTCCTCAGTTTGATGAATTGACCCCTGACCTCTTCCCGTTCCTGCTCCACTAATGCTGCCCCTGTTACTGTGAGCCACCCTGGCCTGGGCTGTTAATTATAGATGCACTAGGTGGGAGATACATTTTTCAGAGATGTCAGAAATGCCAGCTAGGATTATGAGAACAGTCTAGTACAGGAGGTGTGTGTGTGTTTACGTGTGCGTTTCTGTGTGTATATTGTTGGGGGCTGTCTGTGTGTGATACTCAGTCTTATTAGGTTTCCCTGCAATTTCAAGTGGTCTTTTAGTGTTGTTTTTTGACTGACTTGATAACCCTTATTGAAGTGTTGCATTCGAATCATATGCTGCAAGTTACTTTTGCACTTTCACTTTAACTGGTCTGTCAATCTGAATTGGTAACCCCCACCCTGCCGTTAACCGCATTATAACAACTGTTCATGTCCTATAGGCTTGTTCAGCTGAATGCCATGCTTATGCACAATAGGTTTTCTGTGCTATTACAGAAGTCTGAACTGTAGGCCAGGGTACAAGATAAAAAATAACCTCGGTGAGTGTAGAGGTTTAGCGGTTAACGGGCGGCCCTAATTACGAGGCAGCACGGGATACCGTCCAATCCGGACTAAGACACGCTGTCGCTACCACACACCTGTTCTAATCAACGCAACAAACGTGTGGTACTGTAACTTGGTTCGTATTATGCATTATTTATAAAACGCTGACAGAAAATCGAAGCAAACTCCAAGGTGAGTGCAGAAAACCTATTCTAAATTGAACTTGGCAATTTTGGATTGAGCTAAATAGGGCCTTCTACGCCATAGTCTAGAGAGGCTAGTGGTATTATTAGTTATTCCCTAATAGTGATTTTATTTTTTTAGCTGGTGATCCCTTTGCTCTTGTTGGTTATTTTTAAACCTGTGAAAGCACATAGGACATGTTATGCTGTTGAGACAGGTGCTGCGTCTCAAATGGCGCACTTCCTTGAGTACACTGCGACGTAGTACACTGCGCACTATGTACTTAATAGTGTGCGAAATTCGACAGGTTTGGACCTAGGCTACATGCATGGGTAGCTACAAGGCTGTGGCCATTCAGTCAACATTGTACAATCAGTCAACAATTGTATAATTATACAATGAATGTATGGCTAATAAATTTTCTAGGCTATGGCTGTAGAAAAGAAACCTTTTGGTTTGAAACACAGTTGCAGTTTGGACAAATGACCACCCCCATACGTAGTTTTTGATGAGTTGCTCACGTGAAAAAGTGCATCCGATGAATTACCTTTATCCTATGGAAACCATCAGACACCGTGTGCCTGATATACAAGAACATTAATTGGTTTTAACGTTTCTGTTTTGTTGTTTATTCGCATCCTGTGTTTGACGATGAACTGGCATTACGTTTAGATTGCATGGGTTTTTGAACGTGTTTATCTATGTGTGCATCTGTCGTATTCATCTTAGATCTCTGCTGGGAGCAGGTTGCATCACTTAGCCATTGGATGGTGCTGTGATCCAGGCAAACTGTATGCAGAGGAGGAGAGAGATCTAGATGTGGTGGGTGAATTAGGAGGGATGCAGACCTCAGATACTGTAGATGGTACTATTGATCCCTTGAGGCAAATTACAGAAATGGGGTAATAAGTGAAGGAGGTAGCCTACACATTTGTTGGTAATCGAAAGCAATAGATTGTGCATCTGTTATGAATGTGAGAGGTCTTTATTTCTAGCTATATAGTGTAGATGGCAATTGGCCACACATCCCAAGCTGCTTTGTAGGCTTATGGTTGCAATAATGAGAGTTAAATAAAGCTTTCATAACATCATCTTTAAAATACTTGCATTTACCATATGTAAAGGAGGTATGTAATTGATTATTTAGAAACATGTATTTGAGGGTAAATGTATTTTAATTGGGAGATTATAAACTAAAGTGTTTCAGAATATGCTCTGTTCATTGGATCACAGTTGATATACAGGTGAACAGCACCAGGAAAATGCACAAGAAATGGAACTGCAATGTTGTCCAGGGAACTGCAAAGGTAACATGCCACTAATGCAATGTGTGTGTTTTATATACAGCATGTTTTTAAGTATGAAGCTAATGGATCCCTGATTGTTTAGGATCATCCATTCTCTTTAATGTAACACAGTGCTTCGCTTGCTCTCAGCGGTGTTGGGAATAGCCAAACTGGGGGCATTTCCATGGTGAGTGCAGTATGTAGGGAGGATGTTTATATTGATGAATGTGGCTGTTATTGTGCACAGTAAACCTGGGATATAGCATGCATTGTTTATCCTGAACAGAGAACCCTGTCTGTGCACACACACCAATATGTTTTTTTAAGATTACATATTCATACTACTTGTAACAGAATAGTTTATTCTGTTGGGGGGGGGGGGTATGATTTTACAAAATATGTTGCTCTTAATACTCTAGAACTGCTTGCTCTAATTGAAAAAAAAATCGTCTTTATTTCTATTGAGTTGAGCAATATGTTTTACAGAATATAAGTAGCTGAGTGGGAATATGATTTCCATTTCAGATTTGGAGATTGACCACAGTGGTATGCACAATACCTGTGTAAATACCACTGAGGAAATTCACTCTGACCAAAGCTTAGCTGGGCATTAAACACATTTTTCACTGACTTGAAATGTGTTCGTTTGTCAATGGTTTGCACATGGGATTACACTGTCTTTGAGCACAGAGGCACAGAGGACCTTCCCTTTTCTTTTTTTTGCCACCAACATTTGTTGTACCAGCTGTGTGTCCTGATTTATGCATCAGTTAGAATGAAAGGAGCCGCACACCACACAAATGAGTCAGAACCCAACCCTAAGTGACAATCTAAATAATTCCAGGTAGGCAGGTGAGATTTTGGCAGGTGGGAATAACAGACACCAGAATGCGCTCACTCTGGGCCCACCTACACCAGATGTGCCTTTTTACATACCTGCGTCCTGGTTGTTGTTGTTCTTAATGGAGAGGATGTTTTGTACATGCAGAGGTACATGCAGAATGAGCAAAGGCAACCCATCACAGATCAATTATGTGTCACTTCTTATAAGGGACAAAACGACACTGAAAGTTTTTTCTCTCCTTATTTAGAGATGCTGAACTGCTAGGTCACTGAAACTTCAGTGCTTATGATAAGCAGTAGAGGGTGCTATATCCCCTGGGTAAATACATGATCAGCTCCTCCTGCTACACTCAGAACATCACAGGAATAGTGCGCGCGTTAGTGACAAGAATGTGAGGTAGAGATGGATACAGAGATGTGCTTGTTAAAGTAAGGGGCCCTGGGATCTTGTTAAGGAGAGGGCCACTTACCACGTGCTGCCTTTTGTGCATGTCTACTTTTCTGATAACACTTGTTCATGCATGTATATGTGCTAAACTTTGGCAAAAGGAAACTAATTCTGCATTTGCATCAAATACTGTTATGCGAAGAGATTGTGGATGAAACCAGTCTGTCTCCCTCTGGGAGACTAAGGTTATGTTCAGACTGCAGGCAACTTGGATTTGTCTCCCAAATCAGATCTTTTGAGACGACTGTCCGCACTGTTATTTGCAAGTGAGCAGATCAGATTTGTATGTCAAGACATCGCCAACCTATCTGCATGGGTTGGTGTTTTAACATCGTAGGCATCAGTAACTACTTAGCTACGCTGGTGATGCGGATGTAGGACAAATGGAGGTGCATCTCGCCCTCAAAACAATCTCATTGTCAAGTTGCGACGCAGAACTCCTCTGTCACTCCAGGAGGCTGGTATGCATTGCAATGCATAACAGTATAGTATAGTATATATAGTATAGCAATAAATCTTTGCTCTAGTAGCAGCATGAATTCCAGCACTTCCATTGTGTGTCGCGTTGCGAGTGGTGCAAAAGACACTTTTAAATCCAATCTGAGCGGCCAGAGCGTCTGGACTGACGCATCTTTAGAAATCTGACTGGAATCGCATTTCAAACCACCTCCAAATGTGGTTTGAAAATGTGTTTTTTTCTGTCCAGACTTTCAAAAATCAATCTAGTTACTCCAAAAATTGGATTTGGGCTGGCAGTCTAAACAAGGCTTAAGAAATCACTTGTCAATGCCATTGCATTTCTTTGCTGTAACTGTCAGTACACAACGGCATTTTGTTACTGCTTCCCATCTAATATAGCACTGATAATGTACGGTATTAATCCTTGATTTGTCTTCTGTCCACAAGCTTTATGACCGCAGCCATAGTGTATGTTTTACCCGGGCTGTGTTATTTGAGAAACTGTTTGCATCAGCCTGCTCTTTATCGGTATGCCGACTTATCAATACTCCATCTCAGCTAAGAGTAAAGTTATTTTCATTTTTATTTAATTTCTGCCATTTCCATTTAGGTTTTCTTATGCACACATTTAACAATTGGGGAAACGATTGAACCCAATGGAGGTTGAAGGAAAACTATATTTTTAAAGGTTACAGCGAAATAAACAGGATTTTTTTATTATGAACATCGTCTCGGCTTATCGATAAAGAAGCTATAGTCAAGTTACCTTTTTATCACCTTAAGCCTATGCATGAAGTATGAATGTACAGGAAATGTCTGTCAATGCGCGTCTTCTCAGTTTGTGCTGAAGGTTAATTAAAGTCAGCAGGGGGCCTCGGACAGCGCTAGCACTGAGACTGTATGTGTACCAAAAACTGGTGGTTAACCAGTTCAACTGTTGACAAATGTTGTAAATGTACCAACTGTGGGAATCAAGCTGCAAGTTAGACACAGATTGCCTGGCAAAACAGGTTCCTATACAGTATTATGAATCGCATCACATCATTTAAAAAAATAAATAATTCGATATGAAAAATATAATTACTATTAACTGTTTATTCCCTATTTTCCAAGAATATTCTATTCCCCTTCTTTATTTATTTGCTTAGTAACAGCATGATTTTGGTGTGTTTGAGCATACACACTATGCGGTGATGGCAGTGACCACTGCTCAAATGCTGAGACACTGATATGCAACAGAGATAGGGATGTCTGCTAAATTATACAACACTGCCTCATTAAAGTGTTCAATAGCTCTCAGGCTAGACGCTGCCCTCCTCTGGTGCGGGTGGGTGCGTGTGTGTGCGTGCACGCATTTTATGTTTAATAGCCCGAGGGGTCATTCTGTCTATTGCTGTCTGTGTGTGTTACGCTCACAAGCCTTAATGATATTTCCATCGATCTCTTATGCGCAAGAGGGTGTGTATATGTGCACGCTAGCCAGCAGATGGCGAAGTGAGAGAACCTTAATGGAATGTGATTGGCTTCTGCCCTACAGCATTAGGCATATGGCTGTTTTGTGACCAATCGAGTGAGAGCATACTGTGAAACGAAACTTCAAGTCACCAATCTCCTCATGTTTTGACTGACAAGTGCCCCTGTCGGATGCCAGTTACCAAGACAATTAGACAGAGATGTCAATGGTCAAAGCCAAGCACACGCTATTATCGACTACTAACCCTCGTCTCCTAACCTGACCTCTGTGTTATGGGCTGTGTTACCTTTGCTAAATTTGCTGATGCCCTCACACTCCTAGAATGAGTGAGCAGCTAGGGGTTTGTGCTCTCTCTCAGGGATACTTGATGACTGACCCACTAGCAACTGTGGGAATAGAACTTCATTGTAGCCACAAGATGATGTCTCTTAACACTACACCAGCTTGCCCACCCCAGTGAGTTGGCTGGTTTGCACTGCACTATGTTTGAATGCACTTTAAACAGTCAACTGTTGTTGTGATTGTATTTCCCTGTATTTTGTGCCATCCTTTATGCCCTAGACAAAATAAACTAAAAACCATAATGGTAAGAGTAATTTAAGCACAAATAAGAATTCATAAGTAGTCATGGTAGTTGTTCAGAAAAGTATGACTTATTTTTAACAAGTTGACATTTTGTTGTTTGAATATATTGTAGTTATTTCTTAGCAAGCTCTGCTCTCAGATACCACCATGAGCCCTGTATCCTGCTATGCATAAATCAAAGCAAATTCATGGGATCACTTCACCACATGCATAAAAAATGAAACATCTGCCTCTGTATTTATTTCAGTAACGGAGCAATGCTTTTTAACTAATCAATACGATTGGGAAAAGTGACTTTACCCACCTCCTTTTCATTCTCCCATTGGGTTAATATGCATCCCCCCTCACTGAGACTCTGTGGGGTGTCTGTTATTCTGTGTCAAGTCAAAACGGCAACCTGGCGGGAAAATACTTTCTACAAATTGTGTGTTTGAACTATTCAACTGACAATAATGTCAATATGAATTGCCCTTAAGTGGTTATAGTTTTAAAATGCTACATAGATCGCCAGCACTTACTGGCTTTGCACATTATTAGTGATTATGTTTTCATTTTCTAAGCCTCTCCCTTTTTTTTTTTTAGTAAGATTATTGATCTGGTTCCTTCTGGTTATTATGTGAGGTTGGGCTTATTGTTTCTTTTTCATTT
The DNA here is from genome assembly GCA_027575585.1 of Percopsis omiscomaycus. Classification (NCBI taxonomy): domain Eukaryota; kingdom Metazoa; phylum Chordata; class Actinopteri; order Percopsiformes; family Percopsidae; genus Percopsis; species Percopsis omiscomaycus. Next base: position 12,347 of record JAODLI010030085.1, on the reverse strand, counting down.
CTTTCTTCCTCCCTCTTCCTCCTATACCTCGTGGCTGATGTCACAGCTGGTTTCTCGATCATCCACACTAATAATAGCCCAAACTTTTTGTTGCCAGACTAAATTATAAGTTGACTTCCTATTTTAAAAAGAAAGGCGTTCTTGCATCTTTTTTCTATTACTTACAAACTTTGTGCGTCTACATTAAATTACGCTTCACGCGTCTCTCTGCACGCTCGTTTGTGTGTGTTCCTCTCTCATTTACCCCCCCACGACGCTATTACAAAGGCTAATTTCCTTAAAACTCAAATTTAAAAATCCCAAAATCTCTTGCACACAAACACACCATCAACGATAAATAGACATTTCTAAAACCCAACTGAACACTCGTGTGCTAAAACATCTGCAACGTGATCTGCGTGTATGTACAGCAGCCTGACATAAACTATTATGTTTTAATACTTGAATTTAAAACACAAATACAAGAGTAAAAAGTTTTTTTTAGTCTGAAACACTGTATACATCTCAGCAAACACAGTTGGATTTTAAATTGTTCTTATACTGTAGAACAAACGATAGAAAAAATAAAAGCTTTCTGCATATGCTGCAGTCCTGCCTTTTAGTTTCTGTCTGGCCACAGGACCTCATCACCATCACAGGCAATGTTCTCCCTGGCCAAGCAGCGGTGAAAGTATCACCTGGCATGATATGCTTCAGCAGCTATATCGCCGCATGCGTCCTCTATTGCTTGTAGGAGGGGTACAGTATGCACTCATGGGGCCTGCGTTCATGTACCTTCCAATGCCAAGTTAAAGCGTTGAAAATATGGTGGCAGATGAAGGACGGAAAAATGCGGGTGGTCGATGAACCAATTGTGGACCAGAGCGGCCCGGCGGAAACTTGCGTTGTCCCAGGTGATACCGTACCTGTGCTGCTCTGGGCCATCCGTCTGCTTGGCTGGAGTGAGGATATTGTGTAGTGTGTCCAGGAAAGGGATGAGATGGGCACTGTTGTAGGGGCTGAGGGTTGAATGATGATGGAGGACACCTTGCTTGGATTTATAGCTGCACACATGGTGATGTTCTCGCCTCGCTGGCCAGGAATCTCAACAATGGCACGCGGGTCAATGACATTCCTTCCCCGTTGTTGCCTTTTATTGAGGTTGAAACCCACTTCATTAATACATATCAATTAATAGGGAGCTGCAGCTGCATCTAGCTCAAAAACTCTGAAATAGACAACACGGCAATATCAGAAGTAGACCTAAAGCAGTCAATATTGTGAAGTACAAAACATTACAATACAGTCAACTACACTATTGGAATGCATAAATGCGCATAGGCATAGTGCAATTTCTAGACTCTGAGTTTATTTAGAATGCTACCACGTAGACCTGCTTCATTCGTCTGTAGGTGGTTTCGCCGTAGGACACCGTCGAGTGTTGAGTAACTAACCCGTTACTAACCCGTTACAATATTTTGGAATATACCTTGGTCTTTAGTGATTTGAGTTTTAATTTGCTTTAGTGTTATTGCATTGTTTGTTCTAACCATAATGACTGTTGCAGTTACTCTTCCACCACGACATGGTAGTCTTCTGTTCTGTGTAATATAAATGTAAAATACTCTTATTAGAACAATAAAGTAACAATACTGTAGGCCTACATTAACAAAGTAGGAGTACAGTTCCCAATTTCAAACATACATATACATATGTTTACAGTATTCAATAGCAATCATTGAGTACTGTCTTGATATGCATTAGTACAGTAAGGAGAGTAGATTTATTGCCTATTCTAATTTTTGTATGTCCGGACAATTGAAGCCAGTGAAGCGGCTCAAGTTTGGCTGGACTCTCAGCCCTGCCTACCTTATCGTCGGACCATGATTGACCACGTGGTCAACCAAAGTGGCCCGAATCTCATCGGAGGCAATTGCTCTCCTAGGTTGTAGCCTCCTCTCACTCCCCTCGCTCTACCGCTCTCTGGAAAGTTGGCATCCATTGTTCTCCATCACAGGAGAGCTCACCTTTGGATCTTTTATTGCTAAAGCTATGATTGCTAATTGAAAAGCAACATGTGTTTGCCCATAACTCAAACCACCAAATCACTCCATTGACGCCTCGTCAATGGTGTGATTTGGTGGTTTGAGTTTAGCATTATGAATAGCAGTGTTTTCCATGTGAACACAAGACATTTTAGCAATGAAGATTGTGCTATTATGTAGTAAATTGTGTGTGTTGTGTTTTGCACTGTGGTTTAGAACTGCAAAGTGAGTGAAAAGCAGGAAATGTGTTTGTATCTGTACAGAATTAGTTTAAGATAATGTACATGAGTTTTAGGTTGGTGTGTTCCAGTGTTGGTGTGTAAGCAATTGAGAAAAACTGACCATAAGACAAAAGGAACATAGCATAATACTTTAGCTGTCGGTACTGGAGGAACTGAAAGTCATAAGTGAGGAGCGCTGCAAATGAATTTGCAGCACACAATTGCTGAGCCATTATGTTCACTATAAGTCCAGACAAGTTTAATATACCTTGCTTAAGTGTTCGGTGTATTGGCGATTTGTCCTTAGATTGAACAAAACAAACAAAAAACTCAAACAGCCACTGAGGCACCGAAGGAGTGAATCTTACGCAGAGATTAAAACTTTCTTTGTCCAGGCAGAAATGGAAATTTTGTGTGGTTTATTTATCCATTTCTCAGCAAACAAACATTTTTCACAAAGGAACAATGGCGTCTCTAGTCTCTGGTAAAAAACCATCAGCCCTCGCCGGTGTCTACCGCCTACATACCTGATCACCCATATATGTATACTTCACCTGGTGGCTAAGGCTGTGTGGTACTTTCAAAACAAAAGCACTAGCAGATACTTATAATAACCAAAATAAAAATACCAATAATATTAATAAGCTTATGGAGCTGTATGATTCAAGCAAAACAGAAATTAAATAAATACATATTTAACTATTAAATATAACCAAGAAATGAATAGCTCCAACATTCGGTATGTATTAAACATGTAAAAGAATATAATTTTGTTATTTGTGTGCAAGCTCTGGAATTAGTTGCCTAGAATTGACGGCCCCCATTTCTGGTAGAGTGAAATTTGGATGCAACATGACAGACAAAATTACTGCAGCTCCTTCCTTTAAAAATATAAAGCCCATGTGTTGTATTTCAGCTCTGTTTTTATTTTTACTATGTGGAATATCGCAATATATTGCAATATGTATTGTATCGAAATGTATCGTGATATAATCGTATCGTGATATGTATCGTATCGTGAGGTCCTTGCCAATACCCAGCCCTAGTGTTAGGTGTAATTTTCATATCAGTGCATCTCCAGCAGAAATGCAAAAAGGAACACATTCCCGCCAACGCACACACACACACAAAGGCCCTTGCATATACCTTGTTCACACAAATGGTCCCTGTGCCCTGATCAAGCCTGTCTTGCTGCTTTGTGCCCACATTACCTTGAATTGTAATAATAGAGAAATATAGACTTGCATTGGATAGAGGGAACATCAAGTTCAACAGAGAGCGCTTAAGTGAATGTGGACGGGGTATGCCTGCTTTATTGTTACTGTATCGTTTTACAGCCTTTAGCAGATGCTTTTATCCAAAGCGACTTACAATCAGTACATTTGTCAACAGCTGAACCAGTTAAACACCAGTGATTGTAAGCAAACAAAATGATCCTAGAATGACGGCATCATGTCATAATGGTTATTTAGCTTATGCTTTTTTCAGTAAACATCACTCAATATATTATTGTTAAAATATTCAATCCCCAAAAATAAATTGCTAGCAGCCTAAATACTGGCAAAGTGCTTAATATTCTAAGAGCAGTAATGAGAAGGAGGATTTTATTATTATTTTTCTAAACATGGCCGACAGACAGTAGATAAAGGATCGTTATAAAGGACTTCCGTTAGTAGGAGTGCTATGAGGTAGAGAGATGAGGTACTGTACCAAGGTGGATTCTGAAGAGGTGGGTTTAAGTCTCTTGCGGTAGCTCGGAAGTTACCCTGCTCTCCTGACTGCTGCAGGAAGCTCATTCCACCATTGTGGCCCCAGGACAGAGAGAAGTCTGGACTGGGCTGAGTGACTCTTACGCCCTTGTAGCGACGGAGGTGCCATCAGGCCAGCCAAGGTGGTAGATCAAAGTGCTCTGACTGGAGATGCTTACCATTATATATGAACAGTAGCTAGTACGTGTTATAGCCTTCAAATGAATACCACTGATTTCATAATGAGTGTTTCCACATACTGAGAAACATGCTGGCATTTGGAGTATGTGTCGGCTTTTGCAGGCCACCATGTGTGTATGTTGATTGATGTGCCGATTTCTGCAGGCAACTTCGTGTGTGTGTGTGTGTGTCTGTGTGTGTTTGTTTCAGATTTGGGCTGCTATTGATGACAAGATGTATTCCCCTGAGGCAGTAAGGGAGCAGTAGAGTGGTGTTTGTCAGCTCGTTTCCCAACGCACAGCCAGTTCCTCTGCAGTCTCATCTAATTGCGGCAGACAGGCCCAGACTCACTCCTTTTACACTCTAATGCTCAAACCATACCGTGTAGCGCCATACTGTGTAGCGCCTCAATCTAGACCCCATCCACTCCAAACCGCCTGGTTAGAAAATCACCAGGCTGGGCAGCGACCGTTTGAGTAGCTTAGTTTTTCCAGGCAGCAAGCGCCTGTGTTAAAAACACAGTGCTAGGTCTCATTGGTTCAAGGGGGTCCAAACGCCTGCTTTCAACTTTGATCGACACCTACTGGCACCGCCTCCACCGCTACACAGGCCTATCTTGTATAGGCTGTTGTATAAGCCTACAAGTGGCGTAGTCTGTTTGTGTTTGTTCCCACTTCCACACTGATGTACAGGCCTATAGTTTTTCAATTAGTTATGAATGGGTGTTATTGCTTTTTGTTATTGCTATGTAAGCACGCACACAGGCACCTACCTACAGTACATAATAATGTGCTACCAGTTTCCAAACACAAGCCTCTGAGGAAAGCCAGGTCATTTCATTTCCTACTTCTGCTGTTGCAAGTCGGTAATACAAGTCATAGCAGTAACCCCCCCCTTCCCAATGGAAACGAGGCCCTGAGGGTTGACTGTATAATCTACTGAAGAGAAGACCGTGCTGTGATGTAGGAGCGAAATATGCATCTCTACGTGATGTTTTGAAGAGTGGGGATGGGGGGTCAGTCACAAAACTAATTTCTCCCTTGCTGGGCGTTGAAAGCAATATAGGTACAGTGAGGGGAAAAAATGATTTGATCCCCTGCTAATTTGGTACGTTTGCCCACTGACAAAGAAATAATCAGTCTATATATTTAATGGTAGGTTTATTTGAACAGTGAGTGACAAAATAACCACAACAAATTCCAGGCAAATGCATGTCAAAAATGTTATAAATGGATTTGCATTTTAATGAGTCAAATAAGTATTTGACCCTTCTCCAAAACATGCCTTAGTACTTGATGGCAAAACCCTTGTTGGAAATCACAGAGGTCAGACGGTTCTTGTAGTTGGCCACCAGGTTTGCACACATCTCAGGAGGGATTTTGCAGATCTTCTCCAAGTCATTAAGGTTTCGAGGCTGACGTTAGCAACTTGAACCTTCTGCTCCCTCCACAGATTTTCTATTGGATTAAGGTCTGGAGACTGGCTAGGCCACTCCTGGACCTTAATGTGCTTCTTCTTGAGCCACTCCTTTGTTGCCTTAGCCGTGTGTTTTGGGTCATTGTCATGCTGAAATACCCATCCACGACCCATTTTCAATGCCCTGGCTGAGGGAAGGAGGTTCTCACCCAAGATTTGACGGTACATGGCCCCGTCCATCGTCCCTTTGTTGCAGTGAAGTTGTCCTGTCCCCTTTGCAGAAAAACGCCCCCAAAGCATAATGTTTCCACCTCCATGTTTGACGGTGGGGATGGTGTTCTTGGGGTCATAGACAGCATTCCCCCTCCAAACACGGCGAGTTGAGTTGATTTTGGTCTCATCTGACCACAACGCTTTCACCCGGTCCCCCCCCGGATTCATTCAGAGGTTCATTGGCAAACTTCAGACGGGCCTGTACAGACGGGCCATCGCCATCGCCAAACTGTTTGGCGATGGTCTTGTAGCCCATCCCAGCCTTGTGTAGGTCTGCAATCTTGTCCCCGACATCCTTGGACAACTCTTTGGTGTTGGCCATGGTGGAGCGTTTGGAATCTGATTGATTGATTGCTTCTGTGGACAGGTGTCTTTTATACAGGTAACAAACTGAGATCAGGAGCACTCCCTTTAAGGATGTGCTCCTAATCTCAGCTCTTTACTTGTATAAAAGATACTTTAGTTCACTCATAAAAATGCAAATCAATTTATAACATTTTTGACAAACGTTTTTCTGGATTTCTGTTGTTGTTCTGTCTCTCACTCTTCAAATAAACCTGCCATTAAATTTATAGACTGATCATTTCTTTGTCAGTGGGCAAATGTACAAAATGAGCAGGAGATCAAATCATTTTCCCCTCACTGTACATAGCGGCAGAAGGCTTTGCGAGGAATGACGCGGTGGAATGTCGCATCCCAAGTGACTCGTACTCCATTCTCTGAGGCCCAGAGTGGGGAAACCACACGCACTGGCACATACATACCCATGAAGACGTGCACATGCATTTCTTCTGGGGTGTGAGGTGGCTGATGGGATAGTGGCGTACTGGGGCGCTGCAAGGAAAATGGCCACAGCAGAGCAACAAGAGTTCACTGTGTGTGGGCAAACATTATAGAGAAGTGGTGTGAGGTTAAGCTGAGAGACTCAAAAATAACAAGGGCAAGATGGAGAGAGAGACTTTAAAGTGTGTTTAAAAATAAAGTAGGCATGTTGGTGTGAAAGGGGAGAGGAGTCCTGGGGCAGTTTGCAGAAATTCGACTGTTCTCCCTCTCCAGCCTGCAGCATTCTTCTGGGGTGTGTGTGTGTGCGTGAGAGCTCATATAAGCTGTGCAAGTGGTTGGTATGAAAGTAAGTGAAACAGAGCAGTACGATTTTAAAATGTATTTAATTGTGTATTTGTGTTCTGTGGCCCGTTCTGTGGAAGTGACTCTTTTCATTTGAGTGACAATGCACTCATAAGTGTACTGTTCAACATGCGTGTTAAATGTGTGCATGCATGTGTTTGTATGAGAACTCTAATTACAGTCACGCGTTGTGTGTGAGTGTGTGTGCGCATTGTTGTTAGTTGCATGATGTCTGTATCTCTGGCTATACAGTTCTTTCTGTGTAGAGATGTGCGGTGGTGTATTCAGATGTGACTGGATTCCTCCGAGATTTTGGCTCCTCTGTCCAAAGCCTTCGGGACAAGGAAGAGAAGGGAGACGGGAGTATAAAGACTGGAGAAGAGCCACTCGATAAATAATTTAGCATTTAGTGCAGAAATCACTCTGTTGGAGCTCCAAGCGCAGGACGATGGATATTCAGCCTCCTAGTAGTCCTGGTTATGGAACAGCGGAGGCTGAACAGACCAAGTGAAGTATGGACGAACGGACGGATGGATAAAGGAATGGAAACGGGGCCTGCATGTGTGATGTCTCTTGAGTTGAGGGAAAACTAACTTACTGTAAAGCTCAAGATTTGTTCAAAAGGATGCAGGTGGGAGAAAGGTGGTAGAGAGATTGTCTTATGAATAATGTTTTAGCAGACATCCTTGTTTTTGCATGCTGACAAACCAAAAAAGCAGGAAGACACAGGTGCTTGGATTGTTTATGCTATCATTATTATGCTCTTATAATAATTTTGTGGCTAAAAGGGCAGTGGCAAAGACTGCTGTGAGTCTAGGAGTTCTGCAGGGGGAGCACAATTGATTGGTGTGAGCCACGCAGCACTTGTGAACAGTGAACCACGGTCTAGGAGTCTCTGAGTTTCAAGCCGAAACGCTTGGTTCAACCACCCCAAGGTAATGCAAGACATAAAACCCTTAAGTAGCCGTTTTTTGTTGTACTAATGACCGTTTTTGATTTGTGCTTTTATTCTGTCTGAAGACGGCAGCTACAGGTTATCCAACAACCTACAGTATGTACTTTCTCATTGTTGCTGTTCTGCTAACATTGCTTGTTTAATTCCCCCCTCCCCGATTTAGTGAGGCTTGTTTTGAGAGTGCTGTATCTTTCAAATATTCCTTCAGTCTTTCTCTGTTCTCACAACCACATAGGCATGCACTGTTCAAGGCCTGTTAGACATGCAATGAGACGCGGGCGCGTCTTATATATTCACACATTCTCTCCGCTGGGATTGGTGAAAAGGATAAATTAATAATTAATAGCCAAACTTGCTTTAGGCATGGCCAGAGTCCTTACAAATAAATTTTTCAGCACCGAGCTTAATTCATTCTCATAATCGCAGTGTATCTTCGTCTTCCTTTCTGTTTTGCATATGTTCTTGATCCTTGTATTTTGTATTTTTTGATGTCATATAGTATTGTTTTTCTTCTTTGTTTTTCTCAACTCATTTTCCTTGCTTTCTTATCCACTTTTTTATTTTCTCCCTTTCCTTTCTGTTGTTGCTCGTATTATAAAAAGCTAATTACAACCTGCAAGCTCAAAGTCTAGTTCACACTAAAGCCCCGTTACATTTTTTTAACCCTCCCATACACCTCGAAGGCCTATGTATGTTTGTTTTTAATGTGATATTTTTTATTTCTCCAGTAATGTGATGTTTTCCTCCATGGAGCGTTTTGAACTTCTTTGACAGAAACACAGACACACACATTTAAATAAATCGCTGCTCTCTCCTCTGATAAATTATTCCACAGTGACTCATCCCAAGCATATGGCTACAGCACTGGCATATGGAGCCATTACAATAGCTACTGATTTATCTGTAATCTTATCTGCACTCATTCAATACTCTCATCTAATTATAAAGAATATCTCTTTAGTCAATCAGAATAATTTCTTGTTGTGCGTTTTTAGCAAATGGCGGCCTGTGAGTTTAGCATGCTTATGGCTGCTTATAATTGTTTCACCAGGAAATGTTTACGCTGCTGACACCTAAAACAAAGGTCTACTGTATATTCTACCTTGGTAAAGAGATGATTATTGATGATTATTATCGTGTTGCGTAGATGGGCTTTTGATATCCAGTGTAGCTGCTCAAATGTCCTCCATTTGAAGTAGATTCGTTTAATTTCAAGACCTTTTGAGCTGAACGCTTGTACTGCCCCAGGAAAGGTATTGTAATTAAACCAAGAGGTCTTTGTTTTTAGCCAGAACCTTTTGTTGCTGGAGGTGGAGTGGGAGGGGTATAAATTAGCTGTGTTGGAGACCTCCTATTCTGTCAGTTGAGTATTCCACTCAAGATGACTCAAGCTGCTTTGACCAGTAGACTGGATTTGAGAGGTGTCTATGTTGAAGAGAGATTCTAAACTTTTTTTTTAAGCTATAAGAAAAGGGTGACTTAGGGCCCATGTTCCCATGTGAAATGCATTTCGTCAGTTCAGTACCTTGGGAGGAGGAGGGGGGGGGGGGGGTTTGAAGATGTGAGAGTTTTAAACCTAAACAAGAAGGCTTTTGTAACACCGGTTTCAACGTCAAGACTAGTCCTGAAATCGAGTGTTAATTAAAAATGGGATATTTTGTCCATTGGGGGTAAAGTCTCGATAATTAAGACATTTTTTTCCTTCTATTTTTATGTTTTTCCATTAACATTCATGAATTCAGCGCTATTCCATGATATCCCCACACCTGCTCCGCCCACGGGCTTTACCTCTTGGGCCTTATGCGTATCTGTATCATATGGCTGTTTTTATCAACAATATTACTGGTACAGTATTATCCACTTTTCTGGCTGAACATTATGGTGTTGTCTAGTAATTATTGTCTGGCTAGGGGAGCTGGGGGTGGATGGATGGATGCAGGAAGATGGGGACAAGAGAGAGCTTAGGTATATCTGAATAAATTTGTTTCCTATCTTCTGTGTAGTAGTGATGAGCAGGCTAAGCCATTCAGACAAGGCTCATTGCCTAAACATCAGCCCATTGTAGTCTAATAATCACTTTCTCTCTCTGTTCTAATTCTCTCCATCTCTTTCTTCCTTCTCTCGATCTACGTATGAAAACGCCTAAATGGCACTCCTGTACAGTCATCGCAACAATCCCGCCCCATATTAGAGACAACGGTTGGGATTGGCCCGACCAATTCTAGGCTGGGTGGAAATCTGTCTGAATGGGAGGGTGGCCAGACGTATCTGCCAGAGCAAATGAAACATCAGCTCTGGAATTAGTCTGGTTCCCAGGCTAGTTTTTCCCAGCTCTCCCTTGCCATTTTTCTCCCTCTCTTAATCTTGTTTGTTGTTTTGAGTTTCTTACTATATTGTACAGTGAGCAGATGCACACACAAGTCCGCCTAAATAAATTTGATATGATTTTGTGCTTTCACACACACAAATGCATATATTGTTCAAGGCTGAGAGAACGTGTGTGAGAGTGAACAAGGAAACAAGGAGTAAACGCCATATCTAGTGTAGGTATAGTTGGTAATGCAAAGCGTATGCAAAGCTTATGTAAGGAGTGTGTCCTTGCATGTGCATGTGTGACAGAATAGGCAGGAAAAAAGACATCTGAAGAGCAGGTAAATGCCGCACAATTCTCATCACAGATCGTGGGAGTGACATTATCTGCCGCATGCTTGCTGAGCTGCTACACAAAAAGAGTGTTACTGTAATCTAGTTTAGCTTTCTGGAAAAGCTGACAGAAGCTACACCGAATGATGTGGTAATTGTTCAGTCAGCCTGCTTTCTCTGTGGCTGGATCTGGATTAGTAATCTAGCATATGGTTTTATTAATGATAGCCAACAGTAACCTACAACTGCATGCTAATTCGCTGCCTACTCCGCTCTTCTATTTTAGTCATTTAGCAGATACTTTTATTTAAAGAGATTTATAGTGAGTACGGTTACACAAAAACAGGAGGTTCAGCAAGGCTAAATTAAACTTGGTATGTTTTGAAATCTGAAAATAATTTTTGTAGGCCCTTTTGCTTGAGCTTCTGTCTTTAATATCCACGCCTGTCTCAGCCACTGACACACCTCCAGCTCCGCCCCCTAGATCACCTCCCGAGTTTTAGTTTACGTCCTTGTTCTGTACACACACCTGCACCCAGTCAACTAATCACCCAATCACTGCACATCTGTTTCCGCCGTCAGTCAGTATATTTACCCCTCACTTCCTTCCGTTCACTGCAAAGTCTTGTTATATTATAGTCTGACCGTTATATTACCCTTGAGCCTAGCTGTATCCCCTTTCATGGTTCTTCAGTCTCCCTGCTCTGCTTTGTGTCCTCCCAGTAGACGTTCTTCCCCATTTTGACACTGGCCCGTTTCCTCGTCTTGGAGTTTGGATGATCCCGTTTGCCCCGACGCCAATCACCTGACCCCTGCCTGCCCTGGAGCCTTCCTGCCCTGGACCCTGCCTACGGCAAAGTCCCTTTGACTCCTTTTGCCTTTAGACATTGAATAAACATCCTGCACTTGCGTTTCTCACATCCCGAGTCTCCTGGTTCATTACACTGTCTGCATTCATAGACTCATGGCAGTCGCAGTTTAAAACCTTATGTTTGCATGCATGGACTGGGCTCAAAATGACAACGCTAAATCGGAAGACGGACCGACACATTGGAACACTATTTTCTAAGATATTGTGTTGTGTATTTTAGCCACACAATCACCACAGTAGCACTGAGCGAACAAGAATAAGTGGTGTAGATTAGGCCAAAGCCTCCCCCACAGAAGCCTCTTCTTGGTTTACATGGAACCTGCATTTCATTCCAAAACAATGTCCAGTTCTCATAAGACAGAATAATTTTGATAGTTTTCTAGCAAAATTGCTAGAAAATACATTTATTTTATGCTAATAGGGACTGAGAAATTCTCAAATACACACACACACACACACACACACACGCATCGACAGCTGGACTAAATATAGTTAAATACAAGGCAGAAGGATTGTGTTCTGTTAAAACTATATTAGTATTTTTGTTTTTTTAGTTGGGGCTAACTTTAGCACAGCTTTTGGCACACATCCGTATTAAATCTCTGACTCAACTGTCTGCTTGTTCCAGCATCCTTTTCAGAGGAGAAGATAGCTTTCTCTAATGGTTGACAGAAATTATAATCTCTGTACCATTTCAAAGTGTGTTTTCGGCGTACTATCTGTGGCAGTTCTAATATGACGTGTGTTTTACTAGCATCGTGGCGTTGAAATGATGTGTATATATAAAAATAAAATGTACGTGTGGTCGCCAGCAGTAGTCTACAGTGGTTTCGGGGGGGGGGGGGGGGGGGGGGGGGGGGGGGGGGGGGGGGGGGGGGGGGGGGGGGGGGG
>JAODLI010030075.1:0-19899 GCA_027575585.1 Percopsis omiscomaycus | reverse complement strand
GCTCCATGTAATAGAACAATGTAATTGTAAGTCGCTTTGGATAAAAGCGTCTGCTAAATGCTGTAACTGTAACTGTTTATAGACAATCCAAACTGGCTGCCACTGCAGATGCTGTACCTTTGTACTTCCCATGTATGCATATCTCTCTACGAGTTTTAGATATGACGACCCAATTTCTAAAGAAAGGCTCTTAGCTAGTAACAGTTTTTCTTCCACCTGAAAATCTGCAAGCCAGAGCAAAACTTGACTTTCCAACTAATTCCTCTTGTGGATGGAGTGCAGATATAACTTGACTTCTACAATGGCTGCATCTGTGGTGGTTGAATTGTATTTGCCCTCATATATTGTGTCTATTAAAACTTGACTAAAATACCTCTAAAAAAAGAATAAAAGCTTCTTGCATATTTGGCATCACTAATGCTACATCCAACTTCTACGGCCCAGCTGGGACAGTAGTGCATGTTCAAGAACCAATATGTCACTTCTCATTGCCTGGTGTTTAGAGAGCTTCTTCCTGCTCACACCAGACATGATATCACACAAATAGTGTTTCACCTTCCTCTGCTGTAGTAGTAATGCATGCCTGAGACGTTATGATATTCAGGCAAGCAACAGAGGTTCTTACATCATACACAGTACTGCATGCTGTTCGTTATCTAACAAAAGGCAACAAAAGGGGGATCTCACGGACGCTGTCCTGAGAGATTGGGAAGGAATTAAGACCTTACACATTGCCGTGTCTTCCTCCCTGTGTAGTTCAGAGACAGTCGCTTCCATCGTAGACAACAGGGCTCTCTAGGGTTAGATGATACAGCACTTTCTTGGAAATAAACCTGAATGAGACAGGATGGATTTTCATGGTCTTCATGTATAGACAGCCTATGGCTGGGTTCAGACTACACAACATCAGGCTGATAAAGGGCTGTCTTGACAGTTTGGGAGGCGTCGTAAGCACCTGGGACGCCGCCCGACACAAAGAATGGCATGAAATGTTTTGCCATTCTCTCGCCTAGTATAAGGCTTGACAGCTACCGTGACACTTTCCTTGACAGTGACAGAATGTGCTCCAGCACGCACATGTAAACATGCAAACAGAAAGAGGTATAATTACAATGAGGTCCCTTTTATTTTAAAATGCGGTTTGTGCAGCCCGCCCGGTGGAACAACCAAATCGAGGAACGTTCCGGTGATCTGCAGCTCCTCCCCGATCCCCCTGAACGTATGCAAGCATGTCGTGAAAGACCTACGCTATAATTCGGTCGGGGTCCAACATATAGCGTGCCAGGTCACCCGACCATGACACGGCAAAGATTTATGCCGGTATGATCACATAATATGACATAGTGACCACCGTGAACGGCAAAGATACTGTGTGAGTCTGAACCTGGCCTAAAGACTGGAGGGTTTAGCGGTTATCTATAACAGAACGCCAACGCGCGACAGAGGAACTGACCTGGAGAAAGAGTTGTCAAAGACGAGCGTGTACTCTCCAGGGTTCCTGACCTTCATCTCTCCCCGGATTGTTTCCTTGTGGGCATTACAGCGAGTCAGAGGGATCAGGACCTGGAGGAAGCATGGAGATCGTACAGTACGCACGTAATCGCAGCCCACTACATGTAATTCGGTATGCAGAGAATGAGAGAGTGCAAAGCGGTGAAAAGGGCCAGATGCGGCCCTCAGCTGGCCCTTTGGGAGGCTCCTGTGCCATGTCTTACTTTAGCCTGCTCCAGCGGAGTCTCGGTGTTCTCCCTATAGACCACACTGAAGGCGATGCTCTTGGGTTCAGAGGTGAACACCCAGGTGACGGTGGGACCAGGGTGGTCCACGGTGATGGGGATCATACTATAGCAGCTGGACTTAATGAAGAGCTCCCGAGAGACGTCACCGAACCCTGAGATATCATCCACCGTGAAGGGGACAGAGAGCCTGCAGCAGATGGCAAATAAATAGTAATACGCAATTACATAAGAACACTAGATTGCGTTGTTAGGGATGTCTGTAGATCATATACGTAGTACGTAGCTTACGAAAGAAAATAAAGAAAAGAAGTTGCCCCTTGATATGTCGCATGTTAGAGAAGTTCTACAGATGGAAATGGATCGGTTCTATATATCACCTTCCCGTTTACAGCTATTCGCGGCCTACCCACAAACATCCATGCCATCACACTGTATTCTAAGACTGTGTTGCCTATACTCACGTCAGTTCTCCAGTCTTGAGCAGACAGATCTCAGCATCCTGTAGCGAGGTGCAGAGGTCCTCAGTGTCCTCTGAGGTTGTGTCTCTTGTTTTGACAGAGCCAAAAGAAAACATATGTAAAAAAACTCTACTTCATTCTCTCGGAAGACATAATATGGAAGTAAACTTAATAATATATGGAAGTAAAGCATATTCAGCTCCAATAATAATGTCACAGTGTTATTAAGCCGACATAATCATTGATGGGGGTAAATAAATATCTTAGCTTTGGCCACTCTGCGAGTGACTCATTCTTGAGCAAGGTTAGGTAAGCTAAGCATCCATAAAGATGCTTAGCCTTTCCCTGACTTGAGTGTCACAGCACCTCAGCTTATGGACACGTGTTCCGTACTCACGACTGTGCTGCCCCCTCCTGTCCGTGTTCAGTAGAGCAGGCGGTGGAGAAGGAGAGTGAGTCACTCACGACACTCACTTCTTCTTCTGTGATTATGTCAAACACACCATCGTCCGGCTTGATGCCATCTTCTACTCCTGAAAGACACGCATTACCAGTTTGTTGTGCATTCACGGTTTCAGTGTTCTCTTTTACATTTACGAGTTACAAGGAAGTTCATTCCTTAGCGTTTGAGCAGATCGTAATGTACGATTGGCTTGATGTGTTTATCCTACATCCCCGCACCTGCTCTGCTGACGAGGCCCCTGCCGGGCGGAGACGGGGGGCCGTGGGGCGCGTTCGGTGCTCCGGCCGTGTCCTCCAGGGGGTGGCGCTCTACCGCTGCGCTGCGCTGGGCGTAGCAGTCCCTGCAGCAGTGCTCCCTGCTGCCGCCCTGCAGGGTGCCGACGGTGGTGCTGCAGCAGTAGTAGCAGAAGGGACGCCCACACAGCCTGCGAGCGGACATGACAGGGTTTGGCTGGTGTTCAGAGCAGCTCTCAGTGTTGTTGTGGGATGTAGAGTATTAGAACGTCTTCATTTCTATCCCCTATCTGTGGTATGCATTCTGTCGTGCACCCACTACCACTGCTATATAAACATTTTAACAATGAATAATTAAACAAAGATTAATTCAAATTGGCTACAGTCGAGTACAATTATCTGTTGCTTGTCCGAGATTTGTCACGCCAGTCAAAACTAGGTCCACAGTGATATCTGCAGGGTCATCCACGGCATATTACACGATGATTAACCTGCATTATCACACGCACACACACACACGCGCGATTAAGTCGGACCTGCATTTGTACTTGCGGAGCATCCAGCTGAACTGACTGTGGCAGCCGAGGCAATAGTTGACGTCCCTCTCTGTCTCCTCCTCCCGCAGCTTCTGCTCAAACTCCAGCGCATCGGACTTCTGCCACAGTTCATCTTTCTCCCTGTGTGTGTGTGTGTGGGGCGGGAGGGGGGGTCACCCATTATATACATCCATAATCACAGCGTGCGACGGTTTGTACACAGAAGTTAAAAAGCTCCCTTTTTAAACACAAGGCCAGCAGCTCTCTTTGACACCGTGAGCCCCCCCATCCCTGTACCTGATAAGTTCTATGAGTCGTTCCTCCAGGTTGATCTTGGTGCGATACAGGTCGTCCAGCTCAGCAGCTGTCTTAAGGTCAAAGCTCTGTTTGTCCTGCGCGGCTCTCCGTAGATTCTCGCTCATCTCCTGACAGGCAAGCTCAGCCACTGCCAGGCTCTCCTTAGTCCTTGACAATACAGGTAATTAAAATGACATTTCTATGAAATAACAAAAAATCACATTCATTTTAATATGGTGTGTGAGCTGAAACACATGGGGACATATGGCTCAAATCTTAACACGGGATTTGACAACCATTTAAATGTGGTCCAAATTGAATTCAATATTTTACCTTGAGAAATTCTCTTTAAGCGAGTTCAGTTCCTTTTCTTTAAGCTGGATGAGAGCCTCAGACTGGGCTATCTGGAGGCTTTGCTCCTCAATCTGTTGGCAGGAGCTCCGATTTTCAACCTGAAAACAGAAGCAAAGCAAAGATCTTCTTTAGTTTATAAATGAACAACATGTGACCCAAGATGAAGTGTGTGGAAAGTGCTGCTTTCTGTGGTATGATTATTTAGGAGTTCTCTCACCTCAAGCTGTTTGACCTTGCCTTCCAGAGTCACCACCTTCTGCTGTTCAGCTTCCAACTGCGAACTCGCTTCCTGCAGCTTGTTGTTTACACACTAGATGAGAATAGGCAATAATGTGTTATCATTTGGTATTTTGAAACGGACACGCCGTGGAGAGTCCTTGGGTTGGGTCACGTATTCTGCACATACAGTAGCTATGCTGAATTAAATGTATCAGCACTTATTTCAAGTACTGAATAGGAATAGAAAAACACTAAAGATAAGGATTTTAGTCATTAAATATTACAATCTAGCATATTAATATTCAGTATTGTAATTATGACTCGCCTGTATTTGGCTGTCGTGAATCATGGATTGGCTGCTGAGCTGGAAACGAATCACCTGGATCTCCTCCTGGCTGGTCTCCTGCAGGGTCCTAGTCTCTTCCTGGGCCTTTTCCAGCATCACCTGTAGCTCCTGCAAGGCTTTGGCTGATGACAGACCCCCTCCTGCAGACAGCTGCTCTAGGAGTTGCTGGTTCTCCTGACGCAGCTCAACCATGCTGGAATTCAGCCTCTCTGCCTCCACGGCCGCCTCTTCCTCTAGTTCTTGCAGCTTTGTTGAAAGCTCTTCCCAGCGTAGACGTGCCTCTTCATTCTCAGCGGTTAGCATACACACATGTACTCCAAGTTCAGCTGTTTCAGTGTTGGCTCTATAGAGAGCCTCCCTGGATTCACTGTTCTCCAAGGACAAGGCGTCGTAACGCTGCTTAAGGCTGTGAAGCTCCTCTCTAGAGGCCGTCACCTCTGAAGCCAGACTCACACGAACATCAGCCTCACATTCACGGTCGCGGCTAAGTGCCTCCTCTCTCTCCCGGGAATGGAGGATTTCGTCTACATGCCGGTGGTTTAGCTCCTCCACCTGGACCTTGACTTGTTCAGCCAAGTCACGGAGGTCCTCTCTGGAGGCCTCTGTCACCTCCTGGAGCGTCTGGACTTTCATCATATCCTCTGCTGCAACCAAGAGCTGGGACCTTTGCTCTACCACCTCCTCCTGTAGACTCATCCCCCTTAGGTTATGTTGCTGCTGAGCCTCAGCTATAACTGGTCTGGACACGGTGTCTTTATCTTCCATAGAAGAAGATTGATGCCTGTCATAAAGCGTCTGCATCTTTTCAGTGCTCTCTGCATCACTCTTTTCATTATCCAGCCACTTGGGCTTGCTCTCCTGCTCCTCTGCCCTAGACTGCAAAAAGTCACATTTAACACTCTGGTCTTGGAGTGTTGCCTCAGTTCCCTGAAGCTTTTCCTGCAATACAGATTGACTTCTTTGGGAGACAATGAGGTTCTCGTCCAACTCAGTAGCTTTAGCCTTGAGCGAGTTCAGTTCTTCTTTGGCTGTGGCCAACTGTTTCTTTAATGATAACTGGACATTCATAAGCTCCCCATTCTCATGCTCTAGCCTCTTCAATCGAGCATCAGATGTTTCCTTTTGTAGGAGGGCCTTCTGGACAATAGCTGCCCTGCTCTCAGCTAGCTCCCTAGTGCTCTCCTCACTCCTCTTGACAGTCTGGACTAGCTTAGCATTTAGCTCAATTAGACTGGTGCATTGGGCTTTGTAGTCCTCAAGCCTCTTAGACTGATCAAAGGCAGAAATCGGATTTCCAGCCACACCAGTACTTAGACTTTGTTTCTCCACATCTACCTTCTCCAACTGCTCCTCTAGATGCCTGATTTTTTCTGAGCTTTTGGCTAGCTCTTTATCTTTTATTTTAAGATGTTCTCTTAACTCCTGGAGCTGGCTATCTAGCACCAGATTTTGGCTTCCACTGGTGCTACACCTCTGCTGTATCTCCTCCCTCTCTTCTAGCAGTCTTTTCTTCAGTTCCTCCGCCTGCCGCTCGCGGCTCTCCAATGAGGCTTGCAGATTCTGCAGCTGGGCTCTCAAGTTCCCCGTCTCTTTCTCTTTTAAAGTCAGTGCCCCTTGTATTCGACCCACGGCACCGTGAAGGTCCTCCAAGCGTTTAAGTGCTTCTTCCCGTTCTTTCCCCGCGACAGACTTTATTTCAGTTAGTTTCTCCTGAGATGTTCTCACCTCTTCTTCCCTGCATTTTAGTTCCTGGGAAAGGAGCTCAGAATGCCTTGCTCTATCCTCGGCCTCTCGCTTAGCTGCCAATCTCTCCTCCTCCGCAGTCTTGAGATTATCCAAAAGCTCCTGGATCTTCCACGCCGAATCACAGTAGCTGGCTGTCTGATGTCCTTTTTCATTTAGAGCCCCATCTAACTTGAAGAGGAGCTCCATGTTTTTGTTCTCAGCAGCGGTCAGTCTGTCTTGAAGTTCATGGTTTATTGCCTCCCTACTAGTCTGAAGATGATTTGCACCTTCCTGATTAACTGCCTCCAGGTTATTCCATGTACCAGAAACTGGAAACTGAGCAGGGGCTTTCTGGGCAACTAATAACTGGCCTTGAAGGTCTTTAACTACACCTTTTAGCTCAGCAGCCTCTTCACTTAATTCCTTGACCCTTGCCAGAAGCTCCTGCTGTCTGAGATCCGACTGATCAAGTTCAATGCGCAGGTCCTCGGCAATGCTGCAGGGGGAAGGTTCCCCAAGTTCACCCAGACTGTGGCCCAGGTCGGGTATAGGGAGAAACTCCTGCGCCTGATCGGAGCATGGAACAACACAGCTGTGGTCAATAATTTCAAAATACACCATAAATTAATCCTTCTAATCTGTGGCAGTTCGCAGTCGGGAGGGGTCTGCTGATACATCTGAGGGTCCACCATACAGTAGGAGTGTACTCGAAGGGTGCAGTAAAAAATACAGTATTGGTGTTGTACCTGTGAGTGTGAATAGCTGCTAACCAAGCTGTTTACACTGGAGCAGCGACTGGGAGGCTTCCAAAGAAAAGATGGCAGACTGGATCCTAATGTTCTCCTACAGCACCAAAAGACAGGACACACATAAAGGGATAACAATTTAGACCTGGAACTCCTTTCCCCATAATCTCTTACATCACTGCTTAGTTCCTGTTGCTACACCACCTCCCCAGCATCCACCTGTGGGCTCTGGTTTGTCCCTCATCTCATCTGTTGTTAAAAGTGCGTTACTTACTAAAATATTGTGCCAGATTAAGAGTGCAGATATCGGCTCACAGGTCTTGACAAATTGCATATACAGATCGTTTCATAACTCCTGGTACAATTATTTTCTACAGTAGCTTTGTTTGGCAGTATAAAGGAAAACCTCACCTTCCTAAACAAACGTCAAATTATAATTGGGGTGGAAGGGTTACCTCGCAAAAGTTGGCCAATCCGCATCAAGGTCATGACCCCTCGCAGCCAGGTCAAATTGGATTTGATTGAGCTCATACAGATGGTTGACAATATCAGTGGTGAGGTAAGACTTGAGGAAGGGACTGCGGGCGTAATACCAGTCACTGTATGGAGAGAATAAAGTCAAACACACAACATAACTTAAATAGGCAGACAGTTCAAGCTGTACTACAGCTTCTGACATAGTTCTATTTTTCTGTCTCTTCTGTCGCTCTCTGCTGTGTTTTTGGTTTGCCTTTAAATAAAAGAAGGGTGACCAGCATTAAGTCAAACACAAGAGCAGTTGGACACAAAAAACAGAAACCCGAAGAAGGGGAAGGGAGCTCAAGCAGTTACACTTCCTTTAAATAATTTCTCTGAAAAGAGAACAGGTTAGTCATTAAAGGAAGTAAATCATGCAAGTCTCGTCTTGGTGCGTGGGTGCCCGAGTGTGGTTCTCACCTTGTAACCTTTTGATTAATGAGACACTGCTGCAGTGTGTCTGCAAGACGCTGGTGAACCAGTGAGTAGCGGATGAAGGCCCTTCCTTTACCTAGAGATGTCTTCAGCTGAACGCACAAACACACACTGAACTTACTAAGAAATAAACATGGGTTATAGATAAAAAACATCTAACAAGATGTTATGGTCACAGTAAAGTTGTGTAACATCGCACTAGCAAGGCAAGTTACGTAGCAGAGCAGAACACTATTACATACATTTAGTTACTATAGGCATTTCCCAGCTGAGGCTGTGATAAAGAAAGTACCCTGCACAGACTTCTTCCTTTGTGTGTGTGTTGCAGCCCGTGGTTGGGCTAAAGCTGAATATGCATGTGTTGTGAAGGATTACCTCAGGGATAGACTTAACAAAGCGAATGCCATCGTTGGCTCCCTTAACTTTAGCCAGGCAGTCACAGAAGTAATCCCAGTAGTCTTTCCTCTGACCAAGAAAGGTTGTCTTTTCTTTCTGGTCAAACTGTGTGAAAAAAAACACACACACATTTTAAGCCGATGGAAGTGCAGAATATAAATTGCTTTAAAATTGGTTTATCTTGCATCGCTTAAGACACATGAACAGAAGAATGTTGTACATCTTTTATTATTATGGGGCAGGCTAGACTACTGCTCTGGAAGTTTATCTCCCAGCTAAAAGGTCCTGGGTTTGATCCCCAACATCCTTTATCAAGAACTCCTATGTGCTCCCGAATAGGCTTAATTAAGACTTAATTTTACTCATTGCGACTTGCTTAGGAGACAACAAATAAAGTGTCAACTAAATTACATAATTGTATTATTAAGTGGTGCTTTAGACTTTACCTGAAGCAGGTACTCTAGTTTGTAGGAGAACTTGTGTAGATTGTAACTGTCGTCTGTTATAGGTTCACCGCAGTCTTTATGTTCTTTACTTAACTCTAACACGGCGTCTAAACAGAAAAATACAGTATATACATTATATTTACACATACTGCTTTTTTCGATTACATTGACATGTTAAATCCAGCATCGGGTATTTAATAAAGCAATAAAGTACAGCGAGTCGTTCTTGGAAAGCAATGGTGATACACCAAGAAATTACACCAACAAATTGCATAACCCTGAACGGTCTGTTTCAGTGCTTGTCGCATGCAGTTGGCTGTGGAAATGAGTTTGCATTTTTCAATCTACAGAGAATGTGCGAATAAGGTTAATGTAGCCCAAGTGTGATCTGGTTTGTTGTCTTCACACATGGAGTAGAGTGTTAAGTAACAATATGTTGGCTTTAAAAAAAAAAAAAAAAACATAATTGCATTTGGAGTATGTCTATACGTATGTGTATAAACAGATCCATTACCACGCAAGTCTCTAATTATCCTCTGTAGCTGATTCTCCCCTACAGATGTGGAAGCCATTCTGTGTTTGGCTTCTGCGGTCCCAAATCCTGTGTAGGAACAAAATAAATACTATAGATATAAAACATTCAGTGTATTTTCAGACACCCATGATCTTAAAAGAAATCTAAACTTGACAGCCTGTCCTTATTCATAAATATGTTTATAATTAATTAATAATCTGCGTTATTTGTAAATAAGTACATTTTGAGACATTAGCAGTCCAGTAAATTGCGAGGTGGCGCTTTCGAGGGTGGACTGGTGTCAGCTACCAAGCCCCATACGCAGCAGGGGGCGCTACACTGTGTTGTGACTAATTCCTCCTGTAAACATCATTAACATTTTCTGTGACTTGTGCCACAGTAGCCCTTCTGTCGGTTCGGACCAGACGGGATAACCTTCGTTGCCCTCGTGTATCGAGGCCCTCAGGTCTTTACTCCTGCATCCAACAGGTTGACTCTGAGAACTGACAGTTGGCTTACCATCTAATGCATCCAAGACTTTCACAAGTGCCCTTGTTTAGGAGATAATCAATGTTATTTGCTTCACCTGAATGTGCGGTCATAATGTTTTGGCTCATCAGTGTATATATGTAGGCCTATGTGTGTACTATATACACACATACAGTAGCCTACGGACATACATAAAGTACATATACTTACTGTATAGACACATACTGATTAGATTACATACACACACAAGATTATTAGAACTAGCAAGTATTTCAGATAACGCAAAACATTAACAACATGTATCTATTCTAGACAGGTGCATATTGGCAATAACACCCAGACGGACAGTGTCAACAAAGTAGCAGTTCGCACAACCTCGCGTCTCGGGGATTCCCCCCGATGTAAGGGGCCGTTTATTGACTCCAATTTGTCCCCGATCATATGTAAAAATGTGCTCGAACATTGCGCTGTACAAGACAAAATGATTTATGTACAGCTTACGATTGACTAAAGCAGGCGCATTTGAAGTCTTACATTTTCCGCCTTTTGCTCTTATTTTGTGTTATCGTGTTACAAAGGACTGCACGTTGTTGGTAAATAAAGATATTCACACTCAAATTAAATAAGAAACTAAAATACTGACGTACTCGATGGGCAAAAGGTTCCCGACAATCCAGTTTGTTATGTAGTAAGTCTGAAAACATGCTATCCTGAGGGCGGGCACTATTGATGATTGACAACCAGAGTGGCTGTACAACCACGTGCATCTGCCATACGAATCTGCTACCTCTGATCCTAGTTTGGTTGAGCAACACAAGCAAGATTAAAATATTTAAGATTCCAAGATTTATTTGTCACACGTTCATAGTACAAGTGCAAATGTGCAGTGGAATGTCTTTTGGATACTCCAAACAGACAAAATGGTACAAATAAAAATAAATTATAGAATTAACAAAATGTAATATACAGAAATATTTAAGTGAAATATGCATTTGTAGGTCCTATACACCAATCCTGTAGGTCCAATCCTATACACACAAGGTTAATATGTCTATATATGTTCAAACAAAATTACTGACTGTACAAATATATAATCATATATACATACACATGCTGGATTTGGATGTGTATCAGATGTGAACAGGTGAGGATATAGGGGGGCAGGATCATCTAGTTGTCTAGGTGTTGGACTCCCAGCCAGAAGGTTGTAGGTTCCAACCCCAGAGTTGACCTATCTGTAAGCATCCTTGAGCAAGATGCCTAACCCCTACCTGCCCCATGTAATAGCACCATGTAATTGTAAGTGGATAAAAGCATGTGCTAAAATGACCTAATTGTAATTATGTAGGATTCAGACAGAGGAGTTCAGAAGCCTGATGGCTTGGGGGAAGAAGCTCATCCTCCTCTCATTCCACTTTAGAAGGGAGACAGGTGATTAGCAATGACCCACACCTGCTCCCAATCCCAAGTCCCATGAAACCACACCTCCCCACAGTCTGTCCCACACACAGACAGAGCTAAAATACATAAATGTGTGTTAAATGTTTGTGTAAAACAAAAATGAAATCTCAAATTGATTATCTATTTTTCTGCCATTTTCTGCCATCAACTTTCACAGATATATACACTGTAGCCACTGTTAGCTAACCCTAAGCTCAGAAAACTATAAATTAGATGTAGACAAATAGAGTGTCATAAGGAGTGGTGAGGGGTGGTCTGCCACTAGTTTAAAGTCTCAGTTCACCTTTGTGTTTAACTACTGTATTCAGTGACGCACACAGAGAGAGTATTTTTGTTCCCATTGCATTGCATCCACACCTGGAATTCTTCTCAGCTTCACAGGAGAAAATTAAATTCCTTTAAGGTATGGAGATTCATCTGTAAAATGCACTCACTTTTACAATGAAACATTACCTGTGCAGTTTCATTATGTTCATGAACTGTATTATCAGCAATATTATTATTATTATGATTATTTTTATTATGATTATTTGTATTTTTTTTGTATTTCTTTCAGCATTATCAGTAATCTTAATATTTTCTCTTCATGAAGGATAATGGCTGCAAATGAACAAACTACAACAGATTACTATACAGATGACCTGGAAATTGTGAATGAAGTCTGTATGAAGGAAGACATATCTAATTTTGTATCTATCTTCAATCCAGTGTTGTTCTCGTTTGTGGTGATCCTAAGTCTGTTAGGTAACATATTGGTCATAGTGATTCTAGTCCGGTATGAGAATCTCAAAGCTCTCTCCAATGTGTTCATTCTGAACTTGGCAGTGTCGGATCTTGTCTTCACTGTTGGTCTACCTTTCTGGTCCTACTACTACTACATGCATGGGTGGACCTTTGGTGAAACTGCCTGTCGAATAGTCTGCTTTGTGTTCAATGTGGGCTTCTACAGCAGTGGCATCCTCCTGATTATGATGACAATTCATCGTTACGTGGCTGTGCTGAGTCCTCTGTCTGCCATTGTGTCCTCCAAGGGTCCATACACCATCCTGGTATCTGTGATTATTTGGGTTCTGAGTACTTTAGCAGCCATTCCAGCACTGATCTTCACCAGGGTTCAGGATCTCTATTGTGGCTATGAAAATACTTATTGGAAATTATGGGATTCCTACCAGCAAAACATTCTCTTTCTGGTGACCATGGTGATTTTTGTTTTTTGTTATGTGCAGATATTGTGCAGACTATTACGCCCTCCTAGCCAGAGAAGGAGAAACAAAACATTAAAGCTAATCTTCACACTTGTTGTTGTTTTCTTTGTGGGCTGGGCACCGTATAATATAGTTATTTTTCTGATGTCCTTATCTTTACGGAATCCAACAGGTGGTGACTCAAAAAGTGTGTATCTCTATTGTGAAAACTACATCAAACAACTGGACTACGCTTTTATCATCTGCCGACTTCTTGCTTTCTCCCATTGTTGCCTTAACCCTGTGTTTTATGTGTTTGTCGGGGTTAAATTTAAAAACCACCTCCGAAAAATGTTAAAGGGTTGGGGCCAGAAGAGAAATAGCTGTCCCAGAAACCCCCGGCTCACAATAACATCCCTGACTAGCGGTGAGGAATTCTCACTGTAACTGACATACCCAGATTGAATACAGACAGGATTTTTGTGTAAAATTCCTCTGCCCCCTTTGCATAGTTGTGCAGTGTTGTCAAATGTCAAATTGTCTTTTATGCAGTTATGTCCTTAAAGTAATACATTTAAAATGTTATTAATAGAATAATTACATTGTTAAATAGTTAAAGTTCTGATTTAGCTTGCATAGTCAAACATTATTTGTAAAGCCTATAGGTGCATTTTATAGCATGTTTTGAATATGCTGTATAGTGTATTTTGTAATTTCTTCTTTGCGTAAATAAATGCTTACACTAAATATAATGTTTGAACTATTTTGTGAATGATTGCTATTCACAAATAGTTTTTATTGTTTCTTTTATTGTTTCATCTTGTTTCGGTGACATTGATGTATTTTTTATTTGAAACATGAGTTCATCATTTTGAGTGAGTTACTGTATTAGAACAACTGTCAACGTGCACTTCGTGAGTTAATAACCTACATGCAGTGGTGTTTCAAAACATAAACAATGAGTTAGGGCACAACATTTAAGGGTTCAGGGGGGTGTAATAATGCTAATGGATATTTGAAATTCAATAAAACAAAAGCTGTTCAACATCTCACTCTATCCCTCATTCTTTTCATTTCCCAGAAGTTCTCATTTCTCATAAATGCAATTCAAGAACTAGGCTGGTTCTGCAAATTAAGATAAAAGGAAAAGGAAAAGGGGAAGATTGGTTTAACTTTGCTCTTGAGACGTGGTCAGTGTTATGTCTACATCTTAGTTTCTACAGGGTAAGTTGTTCATTGAATCGTCTTAGATATTTGCAAACCAATTACTAATACTGTATTTGTTTTGAAAATTATTTGCAAAAGATTTTAAATTATACAGACAGAACAAAGAGATAAATTGCTTTTAATTAATTTTCAACTATAATTATCCCTGATCAGTGGTTCTAAAACTGAACACTTAAATCAAATATTTTAACATGTTATTTTGTTAATGTTTCATAGAATGGCACAAATGGAGTTGGATCATTATCCAGATGGTATTTTTTATGACTGCAACGGCACAGTAAATGACTGTAATGACAACACTGAATATCTTTGTGATGAAGGGATCAACTTCAGCTCCATAGGTGCTGGGTTGTTCCTTGTCATCTTCGTCTTCAGTGTTGCAGGAAACCTCCTCGTCCTGTGTGTCCTTATCTTCTATGAGAAGCTCAAAAAGGTCACCAACATATTTGTTCTCAATCTGGCCTGCTCGGATTTATTGTTTGCTTTCACCCTCCCATTCTATGCTGTCTATGAGATTTCTCAATGGGTCTTTGGTAACTTTTGGTGTAAGTTCCTTACTGGGATTTACTTTACTGGTGTGTACGCTAGCATCATATTCCTGACCGCCATGACAGTGGATCGTTTTGTCATTGTAGTTGTGCAGAAACAACGCCAATGCAACAACAATAAGAGGCGGATGTTCGCAACGGGATCCTGCTTATCCGCCTGGGTCATCAGCATTGCTGCGTCAGTGAGCGATGCTATTAGTTCAAAAGTGGAAAACCCCAGTGAAGGTATCTACACCTGTGAAACCTCCACAAGCAGCCCTGAGAGCCTTGTGTTGGGCTATTACCTCCAGGTGGCACTGCTATTCCTCCTCCCATTTGCTGTCATCGTTTTCTGTTACTCTGCAATACTCAGGGTGGTCCTGCGAGGCGTAACCAGGAATTACAGGACCGCTCTATTTGTGTTCTACATCATCCTTGCCTTTTTTGTGTGCTGGGCGCCATACAACACATTGATCTTTGTCCTGAGTCTATACACACCGCAAAGCTGTAATGAAATCAAAAACTGGTTTCTTAGTTATGAAATTTGTCGGCTATTAGCTTATTGTCATTGTTGTATGAACCCCGTTCTCTATATGCTGTCAAAGAAGTTCAGAAAAAATTTGCTTCGTGTCCTCTGCCGTACAAATGTCCAGAGGGAAGAGAGAGACAATAACCATTGTAGCAGGCTTACTTTGATGCTGAGGATGTGAAAATAAAGGGTAATATACAGTTATAAGCTATACAGCAAACATTTAACTTTTGGTCTTTTACAGCTGTATCCAATGACCCTTTACTCGTTGGTGATGTCAAACGTGATATTTGTAGTTGTAGGTAGTATTCAGGAATAATTGTGAATAAGGACAATACATTTGTACTGTGTTTTTTGTGTTATATTATTTTCTGTGTATTATAGGTCTATTGTATTGCATTCTATTGTTGTCTTGTGCATTTATCTGCTCATCATGTTTGCTGCCTAGGAATTACAGATGTATAATAGATATATTTCCTTGTGAAATTCTTATAAAGTAATTGTGAAATAAGCTAAAGTAAAAGTTTAGCTTCCAACATCACATAATTAAAAAAATAAATAGCAGTATATCTACAAAGGTCTCTATGGTTAACTGTATATGCATATTATTTTTCTGTGTTACAGTTGATTATCATCCAAATGTGTAATATGGATCGCTGAATGGCGGTCAATGGGGATACACCCTTTCTTTATACTGTAGTAATTCCATAGCTACACGGAGATGTATTATGGTTTATGAAAGCTTAAATGACTCTCCATTGAAATGCATAAGCCCACTGAGAAGTAATAAATAAAGTAATAAAGTCTCTGAATACTAGGCTGAAGTATACTGTAAATAGTTAGTAACAAAAACACTGAAACCAGTTGCAGGAAATGATCAATGTGGTTTGTGGGATTTTCTGTGCAATAAACAACAATCCAAACAACACCATAGAACAGACACAAACAAGTTTATAAAAAAGGAAATAGCTCTATACCACAATGTTGAAAGTGAGATTAGGAACCGAGACAACATTGCTTGTGTTAAGTTGCTTACGGCATGCCTTACCCCTTGCCCTGGTGTGTGATATTTCTAATTATCGCTGTTAAAAACAGTTACAATTATTTCTAATGCCACTACTCTTTACTCCTCTTCCTAGTTCTACTAGGTTCACATCATTCTCTCCTTCCGCCCCTATATAGTGTTTCAAATGTGAACAGTATACTATACAGAGGCTGGGAGGTCATTTGGGGTTCTGGGGGTGCACTCAAGGACTACTCATTCACTGTACAAAGCAAAGCTAAATAGATCCATGAATAATACCCCCCAAAATACTATATATATATATATATATATATATATATATAATACATTTCTGTATTACAGTTTCTTTTTGCAGAATGACGGCATTCTAATTACAGTAGATCATTTAAAATGAACAGTTTTAATGTTGGTAAAATGTTTCTCAGACGATTACTTTATTAATTAATTCATTAATTGTATTTATTTACTACAGTGCAGTCATATTACCTTGATTCCATTACATGTCAGTGCACTTGCGTTGAACATTGTTGAGTAGTGCGGCCCTGCCTCTGCGGGGGGTCCAGGGGATTGGATGGGGGAATATTTTAGTGGGCCATTGATACAGCACTATCTGTCTCTGGGGGTAGATTAAGCTTAATTAACTAAACCATCCAGCACGCTTGGATGATAGGATACATGTCAAGGGCAGAGCAGTCACGTCTGTGACTTACCCACAAACACACACACGCAAACACACACATAGTTACACATTGGGACAGCAATTTGCAGGTTGTGTGTGCCTGCGTGTGCGTGTGTGTGTGTGTGTGTGTGTGGGTGTGTGTGTGTGTGTGTGTGTGTGTGTGTGTGTGTGTTTGTGTGTGCTTAATTGCAATTATTGTATTTTCTGTTACATCTATCCTCAAACATCCAGAAATGCCCTCCTAGATAACCATCACAGAGCAGCTGATTAAAAATGAGTTTTAGGGACAAGTTAAGTCAGTGGGTAAGTAAAGAGTAGCACAAATGTTTTCATCATTTGACTATTTAGGAAGTATACTGCTCAAAGTATGTGCTCAAAAATGTATTATTCATATATTTTACATATTTGGTTTGATGGTCTGAAATTATTTTTTTATGTGTTGGTGATTTGCCAAGGTATAAATACACGCCAACTAGTTAGGTTTGTTGTGGTTGGTCTCACATGGTTACCATAAAATACAACTACTTGGAGAGGGACATCTTCTAAAGCCCTATTTTATGGTGTTTTATCATAGATGGATCTTTATCATTTTAATTGAAAGTAAACATCCTGAAATGTGGGTAGATTTATTTGTTTTAGTAATGTCTCTTTTTAGCTATGAGAGAAGAAGATTTAATCGAGCATTTCATAGAGTTTATACTTCCATCTAGTGGCTCAAATGCCGCATTGCCAAATATTAAATGGCCATGGCTGCTACGTAGCCGAGAATAGCTGATTGTGTACCTATGAAGCAAGTTGTCTCTCTATCTCACCTTATTGTACATGGTTTATATGTTCATATCAAAGATGATATATATATATTTTTTATGTATAGCAATTGCTTTTTGGTCTAAACGATTTCTTATGGCACCTTTAAGAAAAAAAGGCCTAATTTACCCCATACTCCCCTATATCCTATTTATTGTTTTAAACCTTTAAGCAACCAAAAAATACTCAGGGCGAGCATAACGCTAAAAATGTTATTAACAATATCAAATCAACAGAAGAAAAAGTCTAAGTGTGGCCATTACTTATCTTAAAGACAGGACAGCCTCTTTACCCAGATTATAGCATTTCTTGTCAAATTGTGTTTTTGTTCAAGCCTTTTAGCCACAAGCTAAACAGCTGTTGCTGTTTTTCTGTTGAGTTTGCTAGCTAGCCATTCACATCCCATTCACTCCCTGTCCTCTTCTCCATGGTGAATCTCCCTCCTTTTTCACATTGATTCCAATTATCTGTAATGATAATTACTCTAACCATATGCAGATCTAATTGATGTCTTGCGAATGTGTAAATGCATGCATGCCTTTTTTATGCATATTGCTAATAAAGTCGTACTCCTTGTTAATTTGAATTGTCAGGGAAATGCATGCAAATCAATTATTAATTGTGTCATACATATTGCAAACAGCACACATATTTAGCACAGAAGCATTGAAAACCTAATCCACGTATGACATACTTTGACATGTATGACATTTCCATGGTGTGACCCACTCTAATCAAATTTGTCGTGGATATAACATGTGAAGACAAATAATCATTGTGATGCACACACACACACACACATCAATGGCAGGCACACACATATCTTTTTGTTTTGCGAAATCCTCATTCTAGACAAACAATGGGTTTGCGATTGTAAAGAATATCCCCACTAACTGACATGATCATGATACATTTTGTGACTGCATTTTCACATTCTTCCACTAGAGGGGACAGGCGCATTGAGATAATGGTGCTTGTTTCATTGTAACTCTCCAGATGGGACACATTTGGCCCTACAAATCAGCTGCAGAAAATGTAGACAGAGAAGAACATAGATACAGACAAACAGAAAAACACACTGTTAGTTCAAATGAAAGACAAAAAGGAAAAACATTGCTGAATACCTTTTGAAGTTACTGAATGGTTTTGTGCAAACTACTATGGCGTATTATTCTCCCAACCTATAAAACCCAGCCTGGCTTTCTGTACCCTAATTGAATAAAGGTTAGATTAGCATTATTATCCCCTCCTTTTACCTGCTGTTGGCAGATATAAAAGCTGAATAACTACCATGGACATTCACAATTCAAGCATCTGGCCTTTTTTTTTAGCACTAAAATAGATTTTTCTCTAATAAGGCTAGATGATGGATCAAACGGTTTTTATTTGCTATATTTTCCACATCTGTCCTATTTTGTATTTTCACTTTTGAGTTTTGCTGACTTTGTAACACCTTATTTGTAGGCCTTCTTTGTTGATTACAAGTATCCAAAAACATTAATAGTTATTTTGAATTAATTCTATTGCATTTGGGGTGCGTGCATGCTAGATAATTGTTTCTCTAAATGTACGTTTGCAGATTGAACCCCCGGGAAACTTCCCAGGCCTCCCCAGCAACGTGAATGAGTAACGACCTCACCACCTTTGAACCAGGTTAGAAGCATTTAACCTCCACCTGCTCCACTAGAGATGCTTAGTACAGAAACACAGGGCAGCTCAGATAAATGAACGGCTGTGAAGTCAGCTTATGAGGTTTCAAATCCACTCAACCTTCCATGTGTAAATAATTAAGCAATACTTTAAATACCTTCAGAGGCTCTGTGGAATATATCGCACCATTCCAGCTGCAGCTGTATGCTGTATATACGTAAGCAGGACTGATGCTTTCAGTGTAACTGTAGACTTGGCATTGAGCTCATCATGCGCTATTGATTCATACAGGACTGACATTTTGGCTTGCAGCTCTAACTATCCCCACTCTGTACCAGCTGTGGCCTACCTCCGAGTCCATCATTCCAGGTAACTAACACTGTATTCTCCGCCTGTCCCCTCCTTCCTCCTCTCCACCTCCAGTTCGTCCACCCGCTTTTTTGGGCCACAACAATCCAGAAAGTGGACCTAAGTGATTTTCGGTAACGCCGTGCATGACTAATGGCAGAAACATGTTAAAATCATTGCAGAAATGTCCTTGGGAAGACAAATGAATTTTCGGCAGAATAATTAACTTAATTAACAAATTTGCATGCATATTCATTAGGGCCATTGAAGTCTCTCCAGCTCTCCTTGATGAACGTTGTGTAATAACCATCTCATTTACATTCTGCCATCCACCACCATTGCCATCCATTTGTGTGGATTACAGGCGCATTGTGTTTGTGTGTGTGCGTGTGTGTGTGTGTGCGTGTCTGTTATGTGTGGTTGTTTTGAGTTCGAGTTTGTGTGTAGGGGCTCATATGTGTACACATTTTTTCCTTTCTGGTAACATGTTACAGAAAATGCTTGATGAATTGATTTGACATGCAGGTATACACTGGAGCTGGGTGTATAGC
>JAODLI010030074.1:0-42297 GCA_027575585.1 Percopsis omiscomaycus | reverse complement strand
CCGTGAGTGACTGGCAGTTTGCAATTCGCAACCTTCACGACTAGATGTCACTAGAAATTACACACTGGACCTTTAAAGCGAATAATACAAATGCCACATTTTGGCATTAGATGTGTATGTGTCATTTAATAAAATACCTTTAAAATAATTTAACTGACGTGTGAATAAAATACGTGATTCAGGATTAAGGTGGATCTAATGTGGACCGTTTCCGGTTTCTTAGGAAGCCGTCTGGCAGATTGCTGTCCGTGTAATGCAATGTGACGGGTCCTTTTTAATTGGAAAATGCATGCTGAGCATAGGTGTCCTGCTCCCCCACCTCTCTTTTTCTGGGCTTCTGTTTGGCGTCCTCTCAGCTGTTGTGTTAGTTTTCTGTTAGTTTCCACTCCAGACAGCAATGGAGAAAGGCAACTTGAGCCAAATCAGTACTGTTTGCTGCTTTTTGACAGCCTTAGATCAGACCCTTATTTACTCCAGCAGAACCCTCTGTTTGAGTGTGTATTATTACATGTATGTAAATTGCTCTCTTGCGGTTTATTATGCTGACAGAGATGTAATTCACCGTGAACTTTCTTCTCCTCCTCACTTTCACAGAAGATTGGGCGGTTGGCTCCTGGGCTTGTTCAGGTCTTTTATTAATTTCCATGATTGTAGACATATTCTCCAGCTTTTTTAAACATTTGTCCCAGAAATGACTAGCGCTGTTCTAGCAGCAAATGGGGAGGGTTGCTGATAAAGATTTTTTTCTATGCAGGTTAAAGCTAAACTGCAAATGTGTTTTAATATTTAGTATTCGTGCAGTGAATCAATATTATGGTTGAGTATGATGGTCAAGTTTAGTGATATTGAGTTTGAGTAAAAACCCTTGACTGCTGATCTGCCTTACCTCAGTTTAAGTCCACACACTGGCGTCTGGCTGCTGTATTTAATGTGGTATTATCTTTTATTTTCCAACTGCCACAGAGTCTCGCCCCCAATTCCGGGCTGGCCTCAGTCTGTTCCACTAACCTGGGTTTTGTTTTTTTATACTGAACAAATATTAGAAAGTTCTTGACGGCTGTAGAATTTAATTTTTGACAGTAGCATGTGGACTAATATTTTGGTGTAGGAATTCATTCCAGTCCAGTTCAGTTCAATATCAATTTCAGGTTAGATGCACAGGAAATAAGATGTTCGTAAACACTTCCAATCATTTTAATTGTCTCCTCTCTAGATTAGATGTTTTCGCTGTGATAATTACTGATCTTCATTATTCAGGTATGTTGTTTATCACAGGCACTTGCTTATCAAGGGGTACACAGTGGCACCGCTGATTGGGGTCAAGTCCCTGGTGTGTCTCACATTTAGTGGACTAGAAAAGGTCTTTCAATAGCACACATTCATTCCTGCTCCTTAGCGTAAAGTAAGCATGCTCCCTTAGCCACGCCCTGAAATAATAAGTATTGCAGCAGCCAGAAGCAGTCAACTCGTCAATACACACCGTCTGAAGAGAGCCTTGAATGAACTGCAAGTAAGTATAATACATAACTGTAGTTTTCAACTTAACTTTCAACTTAACTTTCCAGAATTCCACTGCCCAAATGGGTAGCCTACCTGGAAAAGAACGTGGAGATTACCAGAACAATAATAGCAGAACAATTTATATTCTCACAACAGCAATTTCTCTGCTATAATATTTTAAAATATCAACGTGTATGTACATACTTTCACCCACTATAGGCTTTATTTGAATAGTAATGAAATATAATAATAATATTTAATGAAATTGGTCTTTGGTCAGATCCTTGATGTGTGTCATGATCAGCGCGCGCACCGGCCCCTGCACGCTACGTGCCTCCCTTCCCCTCTGCGCACCTGTGGAGGATTAGCCCCACACAGGTGCGCCTCCTCAACATAATCATTGGACACTATATCGTTGTTTTTTTCATTCACTGTTTGCCTGTTGTTTGCAGTGCCTGTACGTTGTGTTTTTTATTTTGGGCATTAAAATACGCTTCACGCATAAAACTGATCTCTTGGCTGTCTTCGTGTTCCCTCTGGCTCGCGCCTACACTCACCCCCAGACAATGCACCGTTACAATGTGCTTTAAGACAAGATGAAATTAAGTATATTGAAGAATGAAAATGAAGTCCTTGCTATTCTTTTAGAAAATCAGCAGTATCATAGTAATTCATAGTAAACTGGCAGGTGATCACTTATGTCTAGCAACACAAAAATGCATTGTAAGGTATACACATAATGAGAGAGAGAGAGAGATGGAAAAAGAGGCATCGTATTTCTAGAGTGCGACTGATACTGAATTTTGGGGTCCAATACCAATGTCGATATTTGGGATTCAAAATGTTTCAGTAACGATATATACAGTATGTGTCTGTGATATTCTTTTTTTGTTGTTGTAAATGTGTACATGAAAAACACACAGTTAAAGCGTTGTATCTGCCTAAATATACACCAATATTGATATATCTGTGATGATAGTACTGATAATATCAGCCCTCTGATATATCTGTTGGGCTCTAATTCATTCATTGTGTCAGGGTGGACACCAGCATAGCGGACACCAGCATAGCGGACAGTTCAGACTACAGATACGTGCTGCTGTGCTGTGCTGTGCTGAGGTCAGTCTGGGGACCTCCCAGCTGGCAGATACTTTAGGGCTGTTGTGGAAGGAGTTTAGTTAGCACAAAGAAATGCTTGAAGCACTCTTGAGGTTATCGAGTGCTCCTAGACCTCAGAGAGATAGTTAAATGCTGAAAGGTGCTTTGTAGCAGCTCACGTTCGGCATAGAGGGATGTTCCAGAAGAGTTTTGTTTGAATGACTTCCTCTCCTGTTGATGCTGTTCTTCTCTTTTAACCTGGTTTATTAATTCTGCTGTGTTGCCTACTGGATTACTATCATTAAGCCAAACAACAGAGAGCTGGTTTCTGTGGACTGGTAGAAGATGTAGAATGGTACAGTAGAAGATAAAATGTATTAAAATACATCAGTTGTTTTAAAAACATTAAATTCTACTCTTTTTAGAATAATGGATAATTGCAGGGTTTTTCCAAGGGTAGATGGACCTCGGATCCTCTAGGGGGATGCTCCCCCGGAAGAAAATATTACACATTTTAAAGTTAGGGTGTTCACACCAGCACATTTTAGACTCTGGGTCGTTTTTCCCCTTGGTGCGTTTCATTTGGGCAGATGTGAAAACAGTAATTGCTCTCAGGTGTGGACCACAACAACTGTACCGAGATCCTTGAAAGGAAGTGGTCTCGGTCCAGTCCCAAACAAACTCTGGAGCGGTTAATTTGTGTTGGGAACGTGATCCGACCTCAATCCGACTCAAATACCAGGTGTACTCGCAAGTTTGATTCAGACCAGAGCAAACAAACATTAGCTGTGAAAACGCCCTTAAAGGCATCAATCTGGTGAACTTTGAGAGCAAAATGAAGAGGATAGATCTATGAAGAACTTTGTGCTTTTGTAATTTTGCCAGGAAATCAGTGTCACCCGATTTGATGCCAATGGTGTAACACATACGTCTACCATCATAAATTAATATAAAAAAATGTGAGAAATCTCACGTTATAATGTTTGTAATACAGCTGTATCGGCTGCCTGGAAAAGCAAATGTGTTTGTTAATTCTAGCTTACTTCCATAGTTAAATCTAGCAACAAGCTATTTAGGCTGATCATCCAGTAGTTAGACAAACTAAACAAGGAACCTGAAGGAATTTGACACTAATTAATTGTAGTTGTACAGGGTCAAATCCAAAGAGGTTGTGAATATTGCTGCTATAAACGATCGTTTACTTAATTTAATCCAGATGAGATTGTGAGCTAGTTTTTGCTCTCATTGGCTACCGCTCCAAGTGGAGCCAGTGAGAGCTGCAAAATTAAATGTATCAACTTTTGGGAGTAGGGATTAACTTGTGCCGCTATGACCGGAGGTTGCTGTCTCTACTCTGATGTTTCGCATAGGAAATGCATTAAATCTCACCGCTCCGCTCTCCATGCCCAACTGCCCGCTGAACACAGCAATGGTGTGTTAGCTTGCAAGCTTACAGCAGCAGGGGAAGGACTGACTGTCCGTATGAACGAATGCCGCAATTGCAGTTTGAAATGACATGAAATCCAGAGTGCAATACTTGTTAAAATATTTTTGTTGTTTTGTCGAGAGATGGAGGCGACACGTAATTTTACGGAGGCGCCCGCCTTATAATTCTCTATTCAAGAAAAACACTGAATCGTTATTGGTTGAATTTGTTATGTTTTAGTTAGTTTAGATTGTTTTCGTTGGCACTGGTAAACTAATTCAGGTTGAACCCTCCATAGTAATAATTCTCCATTTAAATGTAATGGAAATCATTACACCCCCTTTTGTTGCTATAGTGCTTGTCCGAAACAAGAGTCACCAAGCCAGAGGGCCAGCGGCCCAGGCGTGAGGCAAGTACCATATGCTTGCTGTTTCCGTGTATCAGCCAATATCTTTAGCGCTTGACAGGCTTTGACTGTGATTGACGGACGGGTGGGCGTACATGCAAACACCCAAAACCCATACACACACATTCCCTTCCTGTCCACACTGACACTTGAGGATTCAATCCTTCACTTATCTGGCCTGGAGCCACACTACTCCAACCAGACACACTGCTTTGACTCTGTCAGACACACCCCCTGAGTCTGTCCAATTCATTTCACATCCACTGTGTAATGACAGGTGAAGGGTGAAAAGATCAGTGTTCAACAGACGCCGATCTGTTGGCGTCTGTTGCACACTGACTGTGTTGAGCCGATCTGCTGTGGCTAATAAAGTCGGTAAACATGGGTAAACTGAGTTTATTATGAAACAATTATAAGTGCATGTTAAATTAATTTGAGGGGATGATTGATATGTTTTCAGAAGCTCAGTGATTAGCCAGCGCTGTGTTTTTGCTGGTCTGATGAATGCATAAAGGTAAAATTGAAATAATCCTGCTACTGTTCTTTTTTGATGTGATATTTTAAAATACTTACACTTACACTCCAGGTGGATAAAATATTAAATAATTCTCATTCTTTTGTGGCTACACCACTTGACATTTTCAGTCGCATTAAATCTTAACTTATCTCAAATGACAAAACCAACAAAAAAAAAATCAAATTGTACATTTTAACACTTGCTCATGAGCAACTGGTAAAATGAGCAACACATGAGTTGCTCATCTTACCAACCCTTATTTGTCACTGACCCTAGCACGTGGAAACTAGAGATGGCTTTGTGTGCCTCTATCCTGAAGTGTACCACTTTTTGTGCCACTCTGCCTCTGTCCACACGATCCCCACCCTCAGCCTCCAGCTTTGACATGACTCCCTGAGAGCTCCCTCCCTCCAATTTAAAAATTTGACTCCTTTCAAATTTTTATCTTGCCACCTGCCCAGTTTTTATATTTTCACTTCAGTTTAGTGACGGCGCCCCACTCTGACCCCCACGCCGACCTGCAGAGAGACTGATCTCCACAGCCTTCCCAACCACCGCCTTCCCTGTCAACCTCTAGCTCTTTCATGCCTCACCCTGTCCTCTTCCTTTAATCGTCCTTATCAGCTGTTCCCTGGGTGTCGCAGTGGGGTTTAAAGATCAGAGGAGGGAGAGATGCACAGAGCCCACTCACTAGGGTCGACTAATAGCTGCCATCATTAAAGACAGAGGTGGGGCGCGATGCTTAATTGAATTATCCATTCTCTGTTAATGCGGAAAAAGGCTTCATATGTTACATAATTCTGCTCTTTGTGGGAAAGAGAGGGAGAGAGAGAAAAAACAAGGGAGAGATAGATGGGTATATACCTAGAGGCGGAGGGAGACCTTACAAAGATTTGTTCCCTTTGACAGAGAGGCTTGTGAATAAAGATGGCTGCCTCATCTATCAGCCTCTAAATAAAGAGGGCTATTTTACTGTTATAGCCACTCCACTCTGTTTTCATCACCCAAATGAACCCAGCTGACATTTGCTCCTAAATTCCATTCAACGCAATGGTTTTAGTTATTTTGATGTTAGGATTTCAGCTAATATCTCCTGTTTAAACTGCTAGCAGAGAAAAGGGCCTAAAACAGGTGTGAAACAAATGAAATTTGCATGAGACATGTCATACAATTCATTTTAACTTTTATTTGTTAACTTGGTGACCCAAGTCATTCCTGGCACTTATGAAATATATGCATCTACTAACAATGTACACTTTGTCTGTGGTATACAAGGTCATAACAAATGTACAAATAGTCTTCGAGTTCATATGAGGTACAAAACATGCAGTTTTGCACCTGTCATTAGATAACCATTCAGCCCTGGATCTGCTGTGACCAGCGTGGGAGGGGGGGCGGGCAGTTGATTACATATGTACAGTATATGCGACAGTCAGTTACGGTCGGGGGGCTTAGCATGGCTTAATACTAACAATTAGCCTATCAGTGGGGTCTTTTTGTAGCCACAAGTTACAGCACCTTTAAATGAACACGTAGCCTAGCCCATATCATCCAATTTACCGCTTCAGTCTGCTTCTCAAAAATAGGGTTGCTGGCCACTTGAGGATGCTGATGCCCAAACAGTATGTCGATTTTTTTTTTCTATTTACATTTGGAAGCCTGTGCCTCTAATGCCTGCTTCGTTATTTCTCCATTTTTTTTCTGGCCCCCTCCTTTACATACCATTTTCTTGTCCATGAATATTTTACATTCACCTAACATTTTCAACTGTACATGTATATGGTGACTCAAATAAAATAAAAGAGCATATAGCAAAACAATCAATAGAAAAGCTACTGAGACATACCCACACTCTGCTTGATTTGTCTCATCCATAATGACATTTTGCCAGCTGCTACATACTAATGAGTGTTATGGTAATGTACAACAGTTGAAAGCTGTTAGTATGTGGCATGTGGGAGGTTGTCAAGTCTATGAGCAGTGATGACCTCATTGAATCTACTTTAATCAGTACTTTGTTTGAAAGTCTCAAAGTTGAAGTGGAGTTATTCTAGACGCCTTTTGAAAGCACAGACGCATTAGTGTGGTTATTAATTGTTCTTTTAAATCTCATCATGTCATTATACAGTAACCCCTCTGATCTGGTACATTTACAGTTTGTTGTTGTTTTTATTGAATTCATAAATGGTTCATTTGACAGCAATTCAGAGCTGCGTGTTTGCGAGACCCACACTGCGATTAAACATTCATGCTAATTGTTGCTAGGGCCTTGTTATTAACATTCATACAGCCATACAGTAATCCAATTGAGATGAAACTATTCAACCAGACTTATCTAACAGATGGACGGCAGGCGGGTGAAGGGGAACAATTGATGCAATCCAGGATTGTGTTGGCTGTCTGGCTTTCAGGATATGAGATGTCGACATGGGGAATCACAGATCAGGGAGGTGCGTGTAGGTGTGTGTGTGTTTAAATTGATATCAGTGCATTAGCTATCCATGCCGTTGGCCCACAATAATAACCTAATTGCGGCTAGTGTGTAGTTACAATATCGGCCAGGCCCTGACAACGAGGGCAGTGCAGATCGATCGATTAAATGTAATTCAGGCGTGCCATCCTCATTAACAGCTAGAACAACTCTGTGAAGGGTGAAGGGCTGTTCACTCCATAGACCCGGGAAAGAAGGCGATGAATGGAGATATGCATTGTAAACTTCTACTCCTAGCATGAGTCATTGTTGAACCATCCTCCTTAAATGGCTCTTTTCTCATCATCGTTTGTTCTTGGTAAAATTAATAGGACTGCAATTAAGCTTGTGTTACAGTTGAGATTTAAAGGGACCAGTGTAAAAACTTTGCTTGTGTGGTATACACATCTTTGATTTGTTCTCTGCTTGTCTAAATGTAAGCCTGTTGCTAGTGGAGTTTTGAATGTCACTATTTTAGAAGATACTACTGCATAATAATACTGCAAGGGTTTAAGAACTGTAATCTTGTATGTGAAATAGTAATGTAATGTAGCATTACAATAATCTTGGTAAATGACACCATATTTGTGTCGCAGTCTTCCACTGACAAGATGCTATCAGTAAGACCATACATGTGCCCACAACTGTACTGTAACTTCTGCCATTGTGGCAATGATTAATAGTAACCGTTATTTGTCATTGAAAGCCTTGGCAACACACAGGTCTATAAAACAAACTAGGAGTATGCAACCACTGCCCATGTTAACCCATATCAGTCACTAGCTGGGGACAGTTCTTCATGGAAAAACAGTGTGCTGTTAGGAAAGCTAATGTGTGTGGATTGTTATTCAAAAAACCCATTGAAAACCAGATTAGAGAATAAAAATGTGATCTTTTTTTACAAGAATATCTAAACACTCGTCTTGAACTAATGGCAACCTCTAGTCAGTGATGATATAATTAATTCCAGCTGAATGGGTTGAATGGTTGATTAAAATCCTTCAAACAGCTTTGGGTTATCGCTTTGCCTTTTGGTTCATTGGAGTGCTGTGCTTACCACCAAAGTGTTGCCTTTTTTACCCCTAGCTAAGTATCATTGAGCAATTGGCATGCATGCTAACTGTTCTCTACCATTAACCACGTACTGTACCTGCGATGCTTGGGCAGTGTAATGATGCTTGACTCCAGCACCCATACACTACCTCTTGGTGTCAAGCATCCATCCTCCCAGTGCAGAGTACAGCTGTCCCTTATGGGCTGTCAAATCTTCCATTATCTATTTATTATACTACATTGACCAACTACTTAAAAATAGTGTTAATGATGGTAAATTTAATTTTTTTATTTCTTGTTGTTGTTGTATAAGGTCTCCTCTCCAAGCCTACTCACCTCTGCATTGGTATACAAAGGAGGGGAGATCTATCGCAGGGGTGAGTTAGGTAACAAGTGCTAATAATGATA
This sequence comes from Percopsis omiscomaycus, assembly GCA_027575585.1. NCBI lineage: Eukaryota > Metazoa > Chordata > Actinopteri > Percopsiformes > Percopsidae > Percopsis > Percopsis omiscomaycus. The sequence continues at coordinate 33,419 of JAODLI010030074.1, read as the reverse complement.
TTTCTTGGTAGTAGATCAGTTGAAAAGGAAGTGCCTGTGGGGGCTCGCAAAGATCATTTATCCCCCGTAGACATCCACATTTTGCTTAGTCTTGTCATCATCTAATTTCCTTGAGTTTGATTAGATCCCCGTTGTTGTGGGTGATTAAGAAGTAAAGTTCGTCATGTAAACACTCGTAACACACTTTTATAACTTAAAGGGCTCCTTGTGCAAATATGTTCCACATGTAAGCCCTCGCTGTATCTAATATATGGTAAAATGTTAAATCTGAAAAGCATCCCATTTTTCCCTAGTTTCCTTATTATATAAGCATAGGATGATACAAGCCATTCTGATTCGCAGCCCTTTGTGGCATCATGCCAAGGTTCCAATACTGCAGCCAATCGGAGCACTGTTTCATTTAAAATAAAACACTACCAACAGAAAAACAGCCTGTTCTTACAGAGGGGCTGCAAAACACACAAAAAACAGTGGATTATGATGATGGTTTGTTTAGTTTTTTTACTATAAACTTCACAAACAAAGGGAATTAAAGGGAATTGTTTCACTTGTGAAATATGGGACCTTTAACAATACTATTGAGAGAACTCTCCAAACGACGCACATTAGGTTTTACATTTGATTTTCTTTTTAAGGGAAGCATGCCAGCACTCATTATGCACAATTTCTTTTGCTTTTTGCAAAACAGATTCTGTCCATTCACAGCAATTTTTTGTTTTAACAGCCAATTTATTTTTCATACAGCATATTAAGAGGTGTGAGATAGAATGCTATAACTAGAGGCACATAATACATAGACACACAGAAAGACAATGGAGAAGATCGCATGTTATGACACTGTTCACCAGCGGAGAATTCTTGGGGGCCAAAAATGTGTTCATCGTCGCATCACAGCGCAACGACACCATGAATCCTTTTCAGCGTGAAGGAGGCGAGTGACGTGAATGTCGAGCGCAATACCTTAGCATGAGATATTACATGTGGCAGGCCAATTTCCATCTGCAGCAGGAGCAGCCCATCCCGTTCAGCGTTTAATTTTCACTTATGATTGAAAAGGATTTTTCAGGGAGTCGACTGGTCCTGCTGTCAGGCTAGCTCCAGCAGCACTGGCACCCTTCCCCACAGGTAATCTGGTAAATATGGAACACTCACTGTAATCACACTTAGGATTCGTCCTCAGAACCGGCTCAAAAGATGCAACCGAGCCCTTCCACAGTGTCTGTAAGGTGGGCAAGCTTGTCAGTGAGGAGATTCGCCTCATAAGAAATCAGATCTCTTTGCTGTTGATTGCTTTTAGGAACTGGTGCTTGATTGTTTTGACGAGCCGCTCGCTCAATACATGTAAAGGACGCAACCGCCTGCATGTTGACCCCCGCCGGGCCCGTCAGCCGTCACGGTCAGCCTCCTGTCTGCCACCTCCTCCTCCTCCTCCTCCCTCCTTCCTCCTTCCTCTGACGGAGACCGGAGACCATGTCTCTGGGAAGAGAAGCTGCACAAAACCCAAGACAGCATCTCATTATCCACTAAATAGCAGCAGATTAATTACAATGACAATGACAGATGTCTTGTTACCGGATCATTGAGATGAGGCCCAGGGGAAGGACAGATACATGCATGTACAGAGCATATAAACTCCCAGATGATGAGCACCGAATTGTTTTGCAGTACTGGGGGAAAGCAACAGGATGACGGTATAGATGCTGTTGTATGGCATTTCTAGTGTGTGTGGTCTACGGACGAGCGATGGCTTTGGAGTCAGTACTTTATCAATGCTTTTGCGGTTTTCAAAGGTTTATTTTAACATTTTAAATTTACTTTATATTTTGTTGATTGTCTTTTGTCTGCAGTCTACAAAGTGTTCACTATGACAAAGAATTTCATTACTATTCATTGCTGCTGCTCTGTCTGTGTGCGACCAATAAAGAATTGGTCATGTGACTAAGCTGGTGTGCGAGATTGAAAGCCTGTAGTGCACACTTAGAGCAGTAAAGCTAACCACATTGGAGTGTCGTAAATATACACTACATAGTACATAAATAGGACCATTACAATAGCAACAGGCCTGCACTTCGGCTCGACTCGACATATAAGCACGACTCCGAAATGTCAAAGCAGACATCCCTCGGCCAGTTTTAAAAGTGATGGTGCAAGTACTGCAGCCGAGGCCAGCAAGACTATAGAAATGGAAGATGCCACAGCCAAAAAACCCAAACATATGTTATATTTAAAACATACTGTCTGTCCGGATGTTGTTCTATATGGCCGGAATTCTGGAATATTAATGGCCATATTGGCCATAAAAAAAATAAGTCTAGCATAAATTCTGTAGAAAGCTCACAGTGTCGAGGGAGCCCGTTATCATTTGACGACCAGTTGAATAGAATGGGAATGCAAAGGTCACTTCACTCCTCTGTAACGGTGGCTCAGCTGAGGGCTCGCACTGCTTTTCCATTTCTTCTGACGGGCTTGTCACGCCTTCATGTCTTGCAACTCCCTCGCTCTGTTGACATGCCACTGTGGCCTGTTGAGTACCCAACTAGGTGTAGAGAATTACAGGCCACTGTTTGCATGTGTCTACAAAGAGGCATATCCATCACTCTTTGGGGAGGTTGTGCGGTTAGGAGAGAGAGAGAGAGTACTCTTTAAAACAAAAAGTAATCAACAAAACATTGCCAACAGCAATGCAAGACATGTGAAGCAAGGGAAAACAAAGGACTGTCAAGGGGTATGGTTTATTATACATGCTTGGAGTCGGTCTCGGTTTTGTTTTGAATCAGAACACTTGTTACCAAGGTTGCCTTTAAAACGGTATACACAATCAAGATGCAACTTATTCTTTGAACAGGGTTTCATACCGTAGGTGGTCAATATTAAAGTCTGCTTCGGATTCATACCATGAATGAAATGACAGGTGAGATGAGAATCATTATTTATTTCATCATCAAATCAGTCATCAACCACAAAATAACGATAAAACAAAGAAGAATTTAAAATAATAAAGAAAATTAAATGTTATAAAGCAGCAACATCTTTTCATAACTTGAATCCAAAATATACAATTTTAATGGATTTAATAATGTACATAAACCTGTACACATGTTTGTATATGGGCTGAAAACGCAAGCAGTATTTCAGCAAAACTAAAACTTTCTGTCATTCTTTTTTGTTATTCTTTTTGTTATGTTAGTGTCCATCTCCGATGTCACAATAAATAAAACTATGCAGAGTCATATTTGTGTAAAATCCTGTAATATCACTCTACCTAGTCAGTCAACAAGTTCTGCCATTATTTCTTATATCTTCTTTTTGTGTGTGTGTGAACATGTGTCCGCTTGTAGAGTCTGCCCATGCGCAGCATCTTAAATAAGCAATAGAGGAACTTAACAGTTTTGTGTCTCTGCAGAACTTCTCACGGCTTCTGACACAAACATTATCTCTCTGTTGTTTTGAAGCACTGCCGGGTAGGGCATCTTCTCTGAAGTTTGATTTATTCTGACATCCGTGGTATCGGTTTTCCATAAAAAAAGAAGAAAAAAAGCGCAATCCTATTCAAACATGGTAAGGAGATTACTTTTTCTGTTTGTGCTGTGTGAGTCGGACAACGGATATTAGGACAGCACAGTGCGGTCCTTCACACCTGATTGGCGCTGGCGCTCGGCACATGAAAAATAAACACATCATAGCAAACACACACGGATTAAGGAGATTAAAGATACTACTTGCGGGAACACGGAGCTAAATAATTGTCGGTGCCAGGAATCAATCGTTTTTGTTCTGTGATATTTTTTTTCTTTCATATCTCTCTACAACCTCACTTTTCTCTCAGGAATGCTCTCCCTCTCGTTCGCTCTATATTCCGTCCCTCTGTAGCTCCATTCTACCTTGTCGGCTGATCTGAGGTGTACTGCTGAGTTAGTTGATGAGGGTGTTTATTGACTTTGATCAGCTTTATCAGCAGGGAGCGTAGGCCTGTCTGTTCAAATGCATCCTCTCTCGGGGGAGAGAGGATGTATTTTGCATACCATAGGAGTGCAGAATCTCTATATGGATCCAGCGTCTAAGATGTATGTAGTGAGATTAGCTTTGTTAGAGGCCCACCTGGCTGTGGAGTTGAGTCTGCTACTCTACTGAAGCTGTATTGGTTAAAGTTGTATTTAAGGGGTGCTGAGTCAACACAAGACTCTGCTTTCTACACTGAATCTCAATGACCAACCTTGTAATAACGATGTCCGTCTTAAGCACTGTACTCATAAACGCATAGCTTTTTTTGTAACCTTAAACCAGCTAATAAGAGTTATTAAACATATTTTCCATTGCCCGGCATGTGCTGTATTTTCATATATATACTCAACACGGGAACAGGCAAGCCTGAGGGTGTGATCGTTTGATATTAACATTTATTCCTATCTCCACAAACTGCTGTGACCTCACAACCCTAAATTAATCTGTATCATGGAGAGACATAGCACACAGCGATTTATACTGCACTTTCCTCAGAGATACAGTATTACTATTATTATTGCACAGTATTACTGTGTGACTTAGAGTTTCTGGCCTCTGAGGTTCCCCTTGGGGCCAGATGTGCTACATATACCCCCAGTTTACCACTTCCTAACGTGTGCTGTAGCTATAAACGCTAGTTATAGATCAGACCAGAGATGCTTTAGACTAAATGTTGATGTGATCCTCACAAACAAAGTCAGTAATCATGAGATGAGTTAATACAAAAGATATAGCTAACATAATTAAGCAGTACACCAATAACTGTGTATTTTCCACAGAAAGATTCTGCTACAATTGTATATGAGAAAGTATTAATCGATTGATCGGTCACACAGAAGATTTGCCTATAGGCCTGTTAAACTACAACGTTTAGATTAAGATATTACCCTATGTTTGTACTGTACTCACTGGAAGTGCCTTTATATAAATGCGTCTGTTGAATGGCCTAACTGTAGATTTTAAAAGTGCTATAGACGGCTACTAGCGAACAGTCACACTTCTATTTCATTTTGTTCTCATTTTTGTACAGCACATAACCAAGGTCACCGTATGGTGATAATTGATGACTTTTTTCTTTATTCAACACACACATCTGCTCTTCTTCTAGGAAGGTCATATACAGTAATTACTTTTATTTCAAATACTGTAGCCACAGGAAAACATGCAAGCTCAACAAGGACACTGTGAAAGTACAGTGAAATGGGAGTGTATGAGTGGAGTCAAGACATTTTATTGTGGACAAGACAACCACACATCTAAGTATTTTTTAGGCAGCATCACTGAAGACACAGCTATAACCATTATGGCTTTCTGAGATGCAATCACCAGTGTCCCAATGTGAATCAGAATAAATTTCCCCTGGAAGGCCTACATTGAATATGTAATGCCCTGTGAACCCCTTGTGTTTATTTATGTAGATAGTGTTCCTCTTTTTAATTCACAAATCATGTGCATTTAGTATCTGTCCGTCTGTCTGCCTGCTTACCTGCCTTCCTCTATCATTTTATCTGTGTGCCTTTGTGTACCTGTTACGGTGCGGTTATGTAACAGTGTTGGTGTCTCACCCGCATCATAAGCCATCTTTGTTTTGATCTCTCGGGAGATGCCATTCTCCGAGTTTTCTCTTCAGTGACGTCAAGTAATGCCTCTGCAGAGTGAACCAGCACTCTGCACTAAATATAACGGGCTGAAATTTGTCAAGACATAATCCTGGAGGCGTCCGGTGTTTGTGTGAGCAGCAGCCAACTTTGGGATGCCCTTTACATTTAGTGTTTAGTCAGGTGGATTGTGTTGTTGGGCCAGTGGCAGACTGAGATGTCTTGTTTGGCGCTGTATGGGGGCAGGTCAGAGGAGGGACTCTGCATGCATTTGTGCCAGTGTGTATACGCGTTACACACCAAGACACGCTTGTTTGTTTATGTGTAGCTGGTAACACACATTGCGTTTGTGGGTGTGTGTGCCACATAGACTTTGGGTGTTCTTCTGTCTGCTGTAAATGAATTTACCGCTGGTATAAAACCATCAGAGTTGAATCCCTTTCTCCTTAATCAACTTGTCACTCTGTACATTGAAGCTATGTCTGGAGGTGCTTTGTGTTATCAGTGCTGGTCATCTCCTCATTAACACAGCACACTGGCGTGCTGTTTAATTAGTGTCTGTCTGGAGATGGATGAACAGAGTCAACCTAACATTGGATATATGGCGGGATAAAAGAAGTCCCATTAGTACAATGTAGTCTTGTTCCTATAAAAAACGATAACACTGTTAGATGTAAATGGCAACAGCGGTTTTGATTGTCTTAAATGGCAATCACACAATGGCTCTATAATCAAACAAAGCTTTGTGTCATCCAAACAATCCCATTTATGGCTTTACCTTTGAGATATAATTTAGTTACAAATTATAATTTAAAGAAATCATTTCCAAAATATATTCTAAAGACCTTGTTTATAACCATAATCTCACTTTACTTCAGATGCCAGCTCAGGCCTCTGTAATCGAAAACATTAATGCAAGCACTCCAGTATCAGTAAAGTGCGGCAGTTTCCAATTGGCCAATGTCCAATGTTATAGTAATAATGTTATTATGGTGGCGCTATGACGCATACATTTGCCAGAAGATTGAGTGACACTTTAGGTCTCCGTATTGTTACAGTAACCAACCGTGCAGCAACTGTCATATTAAGTGGATATTATGATATAAAATGTATTCGGTTCAACGTGCGAAGTTGGAGGATGTTCTGAATTAGACGGTTAGGCGTGAGGTTCTTGGATATACCAACACTGCTCGTTACCGCCGTCATTCCACTGTAAACTGCATTCTCATGTTTTGAGGTCGTAAGTGTCCGTGGAAGGGATGGTCCTGTACTTCAGTGTGTGTGTGTGTGCGTGTGTGTGTGCGTGCGTGCAACTGTAATCTGTAAAATGAATCCTACTGTATTCTCATGGGGCTATTATCATTAGTCCAACCCACCGTCTGTCCTTGAGGGACACACATAGCCTAGGTGTGGATAGAGGAGGGGCAGAGAGATTATGAAATTGAGTTGTTTATCAGAGAGCCCTCTGACCGTCTATCAGAGAAGAATGATGAGTGTTGGAGTTCAAGCTCATCCTCCATTTTGATAGCAGACAGCCCCCGTGGACCTATTTCAATAATGGCATCCATCTACTTGAGCTCATGCAAATGTGGGAAAATGAAACAGGAGATTTTAGCCCAAAAGAATTATTTGTTTTGGAGTGCAGGACCATTTATTACGGTTGCATGATGGAGTGGCTGAGAAGAGATACAGATTCCAGTGAATTTCATTTGTGGAGCAGTCAGCAGAACACCCCCACATTCAAGACTGAAACATTTAAAGGGACACTCAGAGATTATTGCTGCGGACAACTCCCTCACCTGAAAACTCAGCGCACTCCAAATGGGTATCATCAAACACTCAAAATGGTGAAGCAGATTAAAGAAGAACAACTAAAGCCACCTTTTCATCACTGCTCTCTACTCTCTCTCTTCAAGAGCTCTCCTGCCTGCTCAGCAGGGAGGCGAGAATATGCTTGCCCACAACTTGCGACAACTTGTGGTGTACTAAAAGTATACTAAGTAAGTTAACTGCTATCCAATTTATGGGGTCATTGTGGCCTCTTAGGCTTATAATTTGATAAGGGAGGGTGGAGTCAGAGCATAGCACTCCAAACCGCGCTGTGGGGGTGGAGTTTGACTCTGTTTTTGATCTGACTTTGCATAATCACATCATTTAGATGCTCTGTTTGAGCTTGTGTGTGTTCAAAGCGAAGGGACATATCAGCACATAGATATGCAAATTATCGGATTTGCATATTCATACATTGATGCAGGCTTAATTATAATTACATACAAGAACTATGACATATGCTACTGTGATTGTATCTTGAACGCCTCAAAAGCATAAATTAGATGGAAAGAGGTAGGACATTAAGGTTTTACAAATACACAATGGTAATGCAGTGTATGATGGGGCTGTTCCATTGATTGCCTTGTGTATGCTGGGCAGTATGTTGTGTTTCGGTGTAAGATAATAGGCTGTTAAATGGGGGAGATGATAATGGTTCCAGCCGGTTGGTTTGATTTCTTCCTGCATCAGCACTTTAAATCTGAGATACATCGGGTTTGGTGTCACCCCACTTGGCAGTCTCTCTGTCTCTCTCTCTCTTTCTCTCTCTCTCCGTCTAAGGCAGACCACCAGAAACAATGTTAGCTCTGTCCTATCTCGCCCTTCGTTCATGATTAGAAATCAGAATGCGTTTCAAATTCCTCACTCTACCACTGTTGCCCACGGGGCATCTCAAAGTTTGGATAACGGCTGATTTGATGAATTCAAGTCACTGACTTACTGACTTGAACAGAGCGTCGGAACAGAGGGGTTTGTTGGAGGAGATGCTTGGAGCACGACTTCTGTCGCTCGTGATGAGGATGACAAGTGATGCCCTCAGGTTGTGTTCACTCACTGGTAATGTGGCCCATGCCGTGTATTAGACTAATAGCAGGTGTTTAATGGACCCACTGTGGACCAAAGTAGCAACCATTATGCCCCCCCCCTCTCCCCACTCCCGATTGTCTCCACATTTGTTATCAACAGACTGCCCATCTTCTCTGTGTGAGCTGTTGCAGTGGTTTATCTTGATGAATGTAATTGTTTGTTTTTTTTCATAATAATGTTAGCTACTGTTAATATAGGGTGTCTACACTCATCACAGTACAATGTGTGGACTGTTCTCTACATCTGTACAGTCCTGCCCAAGGCCTCTTTTGTAACATTAATCTATCCAGGCTCCTCAAACTATGTTGAGGCTGAGACTCAATCAGATCAAACTAACTCCTTCTGAAACTCTTGGCAACAGCATGGCTCACAACACATCATACTGGACAAATGCTGACCTTTGTGGCACAGCTGGTGCAGGTTACTGCCAGGGCTGTCTCACAGTTTGGGGCGATGCATCCTAGGCAAGCACCGATGACGACTTTTGGGACCGATACAGATATTTTTTACCTTCACTATTTTCTTTGCAAAAAACTCACAGCCTACAGCAAACATATTGGAAGCCGTATTACAAGTTAGAGAGTCAGAGAGTGGTCCTGTTAGTTTGATCTGCTTCAGTACGATTAGCGTGTCGGATTGTCTATTTTCCTGAAATGTCTTAATGAAGTAACTTCAGACTTGAGTGTAGAGAAGGCACTGCACATGTGCAGACTTCCTGTATACTATTCCATCTTGCTATGGCTTTATTAAGCGCTATTTTTGCTGTGGGCAAGATCACCAATGTGGGTTAATTGGAGAGAAACAGCATTTGCTCTTTTGGTCTGTTGTGTGGCTTTGTCTGTGTCACTTTTTCTGATGAGGTGAGGTATAGGGCAGGCTAAATAGTGGACATGGCAATATTATTCTTACGTGACAAGATCACCTATTTAGATTGTATATCTCCTGATAAAGATGGTTGGCTGGTTGATAAGTGCATCTCTAATGCAGCCTAATAACAAAAAGAAAACGTGGGCTTGTAAACCTGTGGGCTTATATATGTAGTTAATAAATAACAATAACAACTGAAGCTAAACCCAGCATAATTTATTTCAAAGCAATATTAATTGGAATTTCCATTTATAGCAAAAAACAATAATTCTGAATGGTCTTATCTGGTTTATTTGAGTTTATTTTATTTCTAGTTGCAGCAACAGGCAGACTAAAGACATTGATTTATAGCAAGTGGTACCTTTACTAAACTCTCTCAGAAAAACTACAAGGAAACAATTAAATTTGATCAACAAAACAATGATAAGTGCCGGTTCGATATTGGTATCAATAAAATCCAAACGATACCCATCCCTAACCGGAAGTGATGCATTTTGCTTACGATTGACCTGGATCTCAGAATCAGAAAAAGCTTTATTGCCAAGTAAGTTTTTTTATACAAGGAATTTGTTTTGGTGTTGTTGGTGCATGTCAAACATTCTCTAAATATAAGAAAGATAAGAAAATCCAGTATTACAAATATTAACAATATAAATATATATACACAGTGTGTTTTAAGAGTAAAAATAAGAAGAGCAGTACAGCTGAGTAAGTACAGTCAATGTGCAAATGTTCACAGTATGCAGAGTATTTTAAATATGCAAATATATAACAAAACAGGGTAGTCCGAGCTGAGCGCTAACACAATATTATTAACGCATAATATTGCACGCGACCCTAGATGCTCTTCCATCTTTATAGTTCTAACACCATTGGACGTAACGCTTATCACTCTTGAGTGTCAATGAATAGAACTATCGATAGCAGCTGAATTGACTGTTTATGTTGGTATACAACATAAAATTACTTTTAAAGTTGTGAATTTCAACTTCAATACTACACGTTGGCATCTTCCAGCCTGCTTGCCTTGTTAAATAATCACAGTAGTTACCATGATGAAGGCACATAGATGTGTGTTTCTTTTTTTGCCATGCATAATGACATAATAATAATAAAGACATGAACAACTACATTTCTATTAGAAAGAGTGCCTTTAATCTGCCTCTATTTTGCATTATAATCACAACCTGTTCTCCATTTTCTTTTCTGCTTAATTCTGTCACTCCTCATGCATGCACACGTGCTTCGATAAGTGTTCAGATTCACTAAAAATCCATTATGCATTATGTTTAATAAAAGTGTCTGGTGCATAGTATATCTTTGCATTGTGCAGTAGAGAATAGTACATCTTGGACTAAATCAGTAGCGCTTGTTTCAAAGGACCTGCATATGTGTTGTGCAGAACTCAAATATTCATTATTCATAAATATTAATTCATTTCCTGTTCCAGCTCTGGGCCATACTAAAGGCACATCATTTTCATTTTTGTCAAAACCTGGAAGATTAAATTAGAGGGCTGTAATTTCAAGATAGGAAATAAAACCGAGAAAACATATTACACAAAAATAAAAAATGTTTGTTTTATAAAATGTTTTATTTAGGCATGTACGTGCCCTGGGTGGCAGCCTTGGCGGTAGATCACAGTCCTCTCCTATAATTTCAGACGTAGTCCTGCAGGAGGTAAATCTAATTTTTACCAGACCATACACAATTGCAATGATCACATTAGTGAGCCCAGGGGGGGCCATGGGAGTGATAAAAATGCCTGTAGAAGGAAGGGATCCGCAGAAGGAGGCCTGAATGCCTGAAAGTGGAAGCCAAGACAGCAGACAGGAAGATGGAGCCTCATAGAGAGAAGATAACATTCTGCAGTATAACCATGCATCAGAGCGCACGTTTTAACATATCACCGAGCATTTAAATACCTTCTGTCGGCCATGTTATGTTACAGCAGCCACCAGCCGTAGGGAACCCATATCTAGAAGTCCATCTAGGAAGGCTCAGATTGTCATGTAGTAAATGGCTTGATTATTAGATATAGAGGTACAGTATAGACATCTGTCGCCTGTGTGTCACCAGTGTTAAACCTTCAATAGAGGGAGGTAGATCAATATCTGATATGTTTGTGTGGGTGAGCATGCCACATGCATCAAATCAGTTTAGTCAAGTTAGGGAAACGCAAATAAAGAATCCTTATGGGGACAATAACACAGATTTTGTCCCATTGTGTTTCTAGCGCCCCCAAAAATTGCCCATATTTGGATATTTGATACTGCAAACTGACTGCAAACCTAAACCATTCGTAACTGATCGTGAATAATAGTTTGTAAATAATGTATCTTAACTAACTGAATGCGGCACACAATCACTGTCCACACAAGGTTGTTAGGAGTTATTCGTGCTCCGCACGGGTTTTATTTGCGTCGTCCCGCACGCACACACGCTCACACACACACAGGGCTTACACTGCCTGTGACACAGAAACATACACGTTTACACAGCGCCTATCCAGCTAATTTGAGCACTGTGTCTTCTCCGTCTCCCTGGTCTGGTTTCCGGGGATCTCCCCAGGTGCGCTCACTCACTCTTTAAGAAAGGGAAGACAGGTGATTATTAAATGCCCACACCTGCCCCCCAGCCCCGTGAACCACACCTCCACACGTTCCCTCCCACACGCATCAGAACTAAACCACGCCCCATCTCCCACACTGAATTTATCAGATTAACCGGGATTAAAATGGAATGGTTTACAAACCCTATTGAACAGAATGTCTTACCCATCTACATAGACACCAGCGGTATATAATTAGCCCAGCACAGGACCACCAACGAGGTTACAATTTAATGTGCACAATTTATCTAGACAAACATAGACGGGCCATCTCGCACATGAGTATTCACATTTTACAAGCCCTTACAAGAATCTGATAATTTACATCCTCCTTCAATCACACCTTGCTGAAGGTCATCTTAACCACTGATTCTCCTTTAGACTGAACGTCAACAAAATGACCATCTCCCTGTCACATCTCAAAATCCTCTTCTGCATCGTAAGAAGTCAGGCAACATCATTGGCAACATTTTATGGATTCATAAACCAAACGGGCGCTTAGCTAAACGAGTGAGGGTCTCTAAAGGCTCCTGCTCAATGTAAACGTGTATCATTGTAAAACCTCTTCATCCACACACTGACGGCAATAAAAAGGAACTGGGACAGACCATACTAGTCAGTATTAAACATTTGTTCAGGTAAACATTGTGTGCACACTGTTAAACCTTCCACATGCACAGTGAAAAAATTCAGATTTCTGGCACATTTCAAAAGACTATTTTAATAAAAATAATTGAAATGTCTGGCTGTATAATTTAACGACACAAAGTACTTACAGTACTGTAAAATAGTACCTGCAGAGTCAAAGTCATTCATAAAAGTGTATCAGTCACTCAACGCCTACCATACATACAGTAGGTGTTGAGTGACCGGTGTATAGTACAGTGTGTGTTGTACTAGTATATACGCAGGCATATTCAGGCATAACATAACTGCCTAACTGCCAGCCGGAAGGTCGTAGGTTCGAGCCCGAGAGCTGGCCTACCTGTGAGCATCCTTGAGCAAGATGCCTAACCCCTATCTGCTCCATGTAATAGCAGCATGTGATTGTAAGTCGCTTTGGACAAGATGATATTGCTATTACTTGTATTATTATTAGCAACGTTTCCTACTGGTGCACCACATTCCTTCAGAGATGGTACAGTGAGTCACTTGGTTTTATGGAATCTGTGTATATATTAATTATACATACCTGTGTAGACCCTGTGGGAGGCAGTTTGTACTCCAGGTGGTGCATTATATATGAACATCGAGCACTGCAGGCTACACATACACCTGGCGTCCCTAGGGAGGGGTAAAGCCCAACAGGAACCGCAATCCTGTTGCTTTCATAATGGAGGCTAACCAGGGGAAACGGGGGAAGGACACAGTGCCACTGCAGATGTTGCTGTTCACTGCAGCTTGTCTGGATCAAGAAACCCTTTGTGGGAGTCCTCCCTTTGGGGCATGCCAGAGCACTGGAGGCATATCTCATCCATCACTGAAATGTCCATAATATTCCATTACTCAGACATTTAGAACTTTTTTTTTTTAATTCATCGTCAGCAGTATTGTATCTGGGATGTTATTTTTTAAAAGGTCCCCAGGTGGTTCATTTATTTATTTATTTTATCCACAATGTTCCACCAATATATGACCAAGTCTGCATCTTCTCAGGCTGCTTCTTCTTCTACAGCTTTGTCAAGCTCAGGAGCCCATATTGTCCACCTAAGTCCCACCCTGAGGTCAGTTTAGTGAGCGAATGGGGCGTCCTCTGTTGGCTATGAGAGAGCGGGAAGTTGGGAGGAGAGAGACTGTGTGCAGCTGCTGATTGGTGTGTCCAGTGCGGGGCTCATTTAAGGCCCCAGGCCGCAGGTTGAGTGCTGCTCTGCACTCCAGGCACGTCCCTGTAACAAGCGGCAGAGGAAGCACTATTGCCATTCAGCGCAGCAGCAGACTGCAGACGCCTAAATGAGTCTGTTCTGTTCTACGCCACCCGACCTGGCAGCGAGCCAGCCCAGTGACTCTACTTCTCTCCCTCTCACCCCCGTCCACTCTCTCTCTCTCTCTCTCTCTCTCTCTCCATCGGAGGTGTACAGAGACGTCGTTATTTGTATCTGTATCTGTTCAACCAACAAAAGTATCTGTCTCGGTATCTGTATTCGGATAGAAGACCGGACGTGGGTAGGGTTTATACCGGAAGTCGCCATAAATCGGGCAAAATGTTTGCTAACCTAATATTCATTGGAAATGCAATTTTTGTGCCTTTTTTAAAGCATCAGATTTAATATCGGCATATCATTAATTATGAAATATATTTCCACATCCTCATACTGTACTTTTCATCTCTCTTTTTTTTAATTTTATATTTTTAACTAAAGTAAGTTTTATGAACTGTCTGAACCCCCACACCACCATCCCTCCTTTAGCTGGGGGACATTGAACAATCAGAAGCTGAAAAATTACTAGGCTACAAAAGTAGGCTAATTACATAACAGTGACCTTTTTTTTTTGTGCTTGTTTTATTTTTATTATTTGTTGTTTTTCCCCGGGGTAATCCAGCTACCACACCAGGCTTTTGTCTCGCTATAGCTCCCACACCTCGGTGGGGGCGACTACAGAATATAACGATCACTTTTCTATAATGTGTAGTAACTAAAACCACTATTTAGTGAAATCAAATTAATATGTTGCAAACAGACTATTAATCTGGCATTAATCTGTGGATTAATGCCCATTAATGCCCACAGATTAATGCCCACAGATATGAATCGATTTGAATTATAACGAGCAACTTTGGGTAGAAGAAATATCTCTTTCCATCACATTATTTGTGCTTTCCAGAATTACGTATTCAGATTCGGGTGCATCCTTACTCTCCATTCTCTTTCCTAATCTATCCTTTTCACTTTCTCTCTCTCTCTCTTTTGTCGTGTCAGTCTCCCGCTTCCACCTTCAATTCTCCCTTCTTCATTTCTATCTCTTTCCCACAGGCCCCTGTGTTTTGTCTTTTTTTTTCTTTCCACTCCTTTTTTGTCTCGCTGTCTCACATTCATTCACTGTTGTTCCCAGCACATCTCTCTCTCTGTAGTTATTCATTTACACTTTTGGCCGGGCCAGCTACGAACCTCTGATGACTTACTTTAAATTCATTTTAAAGGTCCACATACTGAAATATCTTGTAATTTATTTTTACAATTGTTTGCTCCCTGCTGTCATTCTTTCTATATACTTTTTACTCTCTTGTCTTCTTGTCTCTCGATGTCCTTGCTTATAAAATCTCTCTCCTAGTTCTTACCATCGGTAAGACAGGAGTTTCTCACAAGCGTGAGATAATAGCATCACTAACTATTAAGATTGGCCAAATGTAGAGCTTGAGCCACACAATTTCACCTTATTTAATATCTTAGAATCAGTGATTCCAGCCAAATGGCCACTACGAGTTAACTTTCTTCATCGTATGGTTGTTGTCCACCCCCACCCCTAGTTTCTACATTCTCTCTCTTGATTCTTGCTTTTGCATTCCTCCATAAATGTGTGTTTTTAAGTTGTAGCCAGAAAACTTTCTTTAGAAGGTCTCCAGTTGGTTAGATGGCACCAAACATTTTGCTTACATTTGCAAGCCTTTCTGAATATAATTTTGTGGCGACAGCAGAAAAAATTTCTTTATCACATAATGTTTACAATACTTTGTGTGTGTGTGTGTCTAACTGCTTTTTACTATTTTAAAGCGTATCCATGGCACCTGGGATTAGACAGTGGTCTGGGTGGCATACAGGGTTAGTGTCATGGCGGCTTGTGTATTTTGAAAGCTTTATCACTCCCCTGCAGCATGGCTGTGCTCACTGCTGCCTCTCTGTGCGTTGCATTGATTATGACTCTTCAATTGGGGTCATGGCATAGACCGATAGGAAGCTACTGTATATTCCTTCATAACTGACGGAGATCTGAGTCCAGTAGCAATAACAACAGCAGCAGCAGAGAGATGGCAGCCCTAGGCTACCAATTTCAAGTCTCAGCACAAGCTGATAACTGACTTGACTGGCAGGGGTAAAAACAACCTTAGATATTAACATTAGAAAAACTATAATTGACAAAAAATAAAATATTGTTTGTGGTGAATTAGGTGTAATATTTTCAGTGCAGTCTTAGTTGCCCCTAGAGAGCGTTGCTGTGAACTTCCTTCATTTAGTGTTCCAGAGCCCTGCGACGCAACAGGCATTTTGTGGTCGTAAAGAGCCACGCCGAAATACTTGAAAATAGCTCAACGTTTTGAGTTTTCACCTGTCAACCGAGCGACAAATAAAGGATGAGGATCTATCGACTTTTGTTATTTTAGTGAAAACGCCCTGACCTTCATAGCGACGCGAGTATGTCCTCAGCTAATAGCTGTGAGAATGCTGCCGCAGGTCCAGTTATTTTACCACTGTCTTAGGTGCAGTGTTGTTGTCAGAAAATATATGGAAGTAGGGAATAATGTCGTTTTATACACTCATCAAAATGGCAAGATGGAAAGCCATTGTAACATTATTACAGTTCCTCTATTTGCCAATGCACAAATGTGCCTGACTTGAACAAACACTAAGGGGGCAATGCTCTTAGGCTGAAATTTATATCATAATAAGATTGGTTTCCTTGGCCAAGTGTATATGGAATGCTCCAATTGGCTCATAATACTCTAATAGGTATATAAATTAATGTATGGCACACAAAGCCACTAAATGACAGAGAGGAGGGGCGAAGGAGAAAAAGAGGAAATATGTTCATTAACAATGAAAATGAACTCCATTGTTAATTAAAGCAATTTGTATCCTAGGCACTTTTAATAGAGGAACAAAAAATGTATCAGTAAGACACAGTAAGAATTTAAGACACTTAAATTCTACTTTAATGTTATTTCACATTGTACAGTGAACAACAAACAAATGCACACAAACAAATATTTTTAGGGTCACATGTCACATTTCGAACATCATGGGACAAAATTAAAGGAAGCACAATACATTACATTGTCATAATACAACAGTACCTCAAACGTGACACATTTAAAGTTTGATTGATGGTAATTTTAGCTTTTTATGAAAACTATGAAAATGTCTTATTTCTTGCTTATTATAGGTTGTATTAAGGAAAGATTAATCTTAACTATTAAAGTTCCTACTGCAGCTATTGCTAGCTATATATTTTATTCTCCCCTGTTTGTTCCCCTTCCCAGATCACCTATAGCAATTGATGGCCTTGCCAAAGGGGAAAATGAAAAAATAAAAAAAGGCTCTAATGCCCTTGCCATGCAACACTGATCTCATGCTGAAATAAAACCCTCTACATATGTTGTATGGCATTGGCAACAATCATATTAGCACAAGTTAGAGGTATAATATGCAATGATAGATTAAAGAAATATTGCTAAAACATTCTGAAACACACCTTCACATATTGTATTATTGCTTTAAGAGATGCAAATGTAGATGTAATGAATGTAAAACAATGCTTACCTGCAGCTTTTTTTCCCCATGAAATTATATTTTGATTTTCTGTAACGTTGTATTTTTTTGCTGCGGCAAATTGGATGATTGAAAGACTTGCTTAGGTCTGCAGCTTGAAGTTAAACCACCTACACATTACTCTAGTTCAGCGACACAAGATGGATCTCAGATATTAGAAAAAAGCGGACTGGAGACTTTTTATTTATTGTTGGACTGATTGTTGTTATTTATATTGAAGCTATTTTTAAGGTAAAAACATTTGAGGAATGTAACTAAAGAGGAGAATTAAAGATATATATTGGGAAAGTTTGGACGCAACAGGTGCAGCAATATTGAAAGCTATGACCAAAAAAAGTACATTTTCAGAGCTATCTTGAATTGTCAGAGGACCCATATTGCTAATATATATCTTATATATATATATCTACTGGCTGGTTGGTTGGTTGCCTGCAGTGTTACCAGTGGCCGGGAGAATGAATCCTTCTACTTTCTGTACACCGTTTTGATTGGAACAAAAAGATCAGATTTTTTAATCAACAAAAGTGACATCAATATTGAGTGTTACGATAGATTGCCAACCCATTGCTTCTTTGGCAAGACAAGTTAATGAAGGTGAAATTAAATGTTTATCATTGCTTAATCTATAGAAACAGGTTATTTTTTGAAAGCATCTTCTTCTCCCCCACTCACCAGTATCCATTATCCTGCCTCTGTCACTTATTTAGGGAGGAAGGTTGATGGTATTCAAGGCTACCATCTATCCCTGTCCACTAAATCTCTTATTGCCTCTTATTTTTTTAACCTCTTAGACATCAGTCTATCATCACTCACCAGAGATGAAGTCCTACACCTTATCTCTGCCTGCAGACCTCCCTGTTCACTTCCCCCTGTCCTCTACTCCCTCGAGCAATTCTGACCATCTGTTTAACCATAAACAGTTCACAGATCAACACTTTACGCAGTTGACTAGTACTAGATCACACACTGCACAGAGTTTGAAAGGCTTGGACCGTTTTTTGTGATCGTATGGTAATGTTGTGAGGAGTAAAAGGATGTCTGTCACTGGATTCTTCCTGGTTTTACAGAATTGGAAGGATAGGGGGAAACCAACTTTGTGGTTAATGCATCTTTTAGGCTTATCAGCTACACAGATTTCCACTGAAGTGATTTTGTGATGTCACAGATAGTAAGAACCTTTGGTAGATCAAGACATTAGTGGGGGATAAACAAGCAACTCACATTATTCCTAGTATTTCAACACGCCACACATAGACCAAGCTAATAATAACTAACCATTTTAATAGGAGGAGACCTTCAAGAAAAGCCCACATTCCAAAGAAGGTACTATACCATTCACTAGCTCCGGGAGTATGCCGAGTGTCATTTTCCACTCCGGCTAAACTCTGGCTAACTGAAAGACCTTCCTCTAAGTGTGTCACGCCCAGAAGTTCGAACCCTTTCCCCGCAACTTCAGCCCAATCGCTGCACAGGCAAATTATGATAGCCAATCAGGAATTATGTGACCAATCACTGCATTGCCTGGGCAGACAGGACACAGGGTCAATGCTATTGATTAAATGTTTTCTGCAATGCGCTGTTACCACATTCTCTTGGGGATATTAAAACTAATTTCTTAGTGCATATGGTCCAAAAGGTTGCAGTACAATTGTGTATGATGTCAAATGTGCCCTGCAGCTACCCAGGGCTTTGTGGCTTCTTCATTCACAAATATAGCAAAAACGATGTTTTGTCAACCAAAGCTTTAGACTGCTCCTTCCTTTTCTCATCTTATATTATGACGTTACTGTACACAAATAAAATAATCATGAAACCCCTTCATTCCTCTACATTTAAAATCTCAATCTACATTATGTAACTGTAGATTGATTAAAAACTGGTTCAGTATTCAAACAGAACTAATTTAATGAAGGGCTTACTCAACAGATAAAGCAGACAACTGGACTTAATGGACAGCATACAACTGCCTGGCATCCTTTGGGTGGTTGGCGTTACATAGGATTAAAGAGCGCTTGTACTGTAGCTGTCTCTGTCTCTCCCAGCAACATTAAGTATGTGGTGAGAAGGCTGGAAAGAGGAGGAATGAAAGACCCTGGGGAAAAGATGAGAGGAAGGGACAAGGAAGGACTTTCAGCAACAACATAATTTCCTCAGATACTTTACATTTGTCAGCACTTTTATGTTTTCCTATTATGTAGCCTCCATCTAGTGCTTGGAATATGTTTTTGGCTAGAGATATAGTGTATATACATAGGCTATAGAGGCTATCGTTAATTTTTTTGTCGTCCAATGGCAACCTAATTCCCGAGCTAAGCTTATATGTGTCTTTTCTGCAACAGGAATAGGTGGGCCATCATTGAGGTTACATCTTGTGTGATTATATTGTGTAGGTGACTGGGCATGCATGGTTTACTAACGTTACTGTTTTGCAGGCCGTTACTATAAGCTAAAATGGCTTTGTGTGATTCAGGCTCCGTCCTCCTGGGAACAATGATTTGTATCCACACGACAGCGTTTTGAGAACCTCTTCCGCGTCAACATGGAAACGCAAATGAGTGAAAACACTATAGTATGTATGCCAGGCCAGAAGGAGGCGGTGTAACTTTGACACAAATATACTAAACACCAAAGAAGAACACCACAAGCCAGAGTGTGGTTGTGATTTTATATAATTTGGCGCATGTAATTAATGCGCCTCGGCCGATCATCGTAGTGATAGCGCAATTCCAGATACTTTAGCAAGAGTGTTAATAAATCAAGCAGAGCCTGCAGCACAAACCCAGCTCGATAGTCCGCCGTTGTTGCTTCTTCTGGTGCGGGTTGAAAATATAGACAGCCATGCGGGAGGTGGGCCCGTGTCATCATCGTTTTAAAAAATATTTTAGCCTGTCCACACAACGACGTAAGGGTTGTGTTTTCCACTCTGGAACCCTCTTTCAAAAGTCTGTGTTTTCAGTCTCTGAAAACGCCGGTGTTGTGTGGATGCAAGCCCAAAACTAAACAAAACCTCTAAGTTTTCATCGTTTCTGTGAGGACAGGGCCTTGGATTTTGAATTGTCGTTGTGAAATTGTCTTTGGAATTCATACATCCCTTATGTACTTCTGGTAAACCCTTTATTGCTGTATTTTTTAAAGTAAATGAGTAAACCAACCTTGATGATGACTTAAATGTTGTAAATCTATATTAGACAGCCTGTGCGTGAACAGCAGTGTGTGTTTGTGTATATGCGCCTGCACAATTTGGGTAATCAGAAGACAAGTGAGGCTCAGGTGCAGCTTTGACGTAAAGGGTTTGATCAAGGTGTTAAGTGATTGGGTTGATCTTCATGCAGGAGAATGTGGCTTTAGTTCAACACTGAGTAAGAGCGTAATTAAAATTCAATGACATGAGATTAATGCTCATCTTGTAAGTGACATTTACTTCTTCATTTAGCGTGGAAATTGTCTTGCAAGATTGGCCTAGATTGGAATGGTGATGAGGTTTCACAGGCTTTACAGAATACGTGCAGGGACAATATGAAACATGTCAAGTTGACTTTATCAAGAGGAGTGATATCCAGCTATGTAAGGAACAAAAAACTAGGAAAAAGATGATCTGCAGGACTAGACAACACTTTATGGGGCAGGGTAGTCTAGTGGTCTGAGTGTTCGACTGCCTAACTGCTGTAACTGTAAACTGCTTTAGATAAAAACATCTGCTACATTTGTGTGTGGATCACAAAAGAGCGAATGTCTCAGAATTACGTAATTGGAAGAAGCAATGAATGCGTGTATTGGTCGATCCACAAATGCAGATTCAACACACCACGCGCACAATTGAAGATTTAATTATTTCATTTCATGAGAAATGCACACACAAAGTATTTTTACAAATTACATAAGATATATGTACAAATCAAAGCACATTTATTTAAATGCCAAAATGGCAACTTTGTAAAGTTTTGAGTTTTGAGTTTTAAAGAGTTTTGTGTTTGTGGATAGCAAAATGTCACCTGTCACCTGGTTCGTGGTTTGTCTCTCCTCGGACAACTATGTACTCACCACTAGTGGCCTCGCCGTTTCGGAGACGCTCCGACCCAGTCGTCTGGCTGTGATTTGATCATTTGGCCCTTGTCAACCCTAACCCCATTTCTCTTGCATCCAACACGTTAACAACAAGAACTGACTGTTTGCTTACCACTTAATATATCCCAGTCCTTGGCATGAGCCAGTGTTACGAGATAATCGGCGTTATTCACCTCATCTGTGAGTGCTCCTAATGTTTTGGCTCATCGGTGTGTATATAAAGCTGATACACGCAGCGTCACTTACAGGGGCTGTGGCTCTAAGCTACTCTATGCACTCCATGCTACTCTATGCTCTTCACCGCTAGAAAGTTCTTGTGACGTGGTATCTGTTCAGGATCAGAGAGACATTGCTCGCTATGATTTGAATTGGACTCTTCAGGAGGGATAATACGTCCCATGCCTCGTAAATCGCATTCGGATGCTTTTGTGTGTCCCGATTTAAATATATTATCCCCTCGGCTCTCTCTCTCTCTCTCTTCTCATCTTTCAGCGCCGGGTGAAGGCGGAAGGGCCCAGCCCGCGGAGTGTGCACAGTGTGTTTGTGCACGTGCACTTGTGTGTAGGTGCAAGCGTGCGTGCGTGTGTGTGTGTGTGTGTGTGTGTGTGAGATGAGAACAAGAATATAAAGAAGTGGCCAGCTGACCCCCCCCAACATCAGACGACCTCCTGTGCTTCAAGATGGATTAGAGCCCCGCACCTCCGACGATCAAAGGTAAGAGAGGACGTTTGCTAATCAGCCGCCGCACCGCCGCCCCGCTCGATGGATGCTTGTGTGTGTCAAGAGGAAAGCGAATGCTGAATGACAATGAGATTATGGATGTAGTTTTAGTGGCTTTTTGGAGTCTGTAGTCTTGGAGACCTAGGACTGTCGGGGGCTGTGCTGACCGGAAGCTACTATTTCCTACGCACACGCTTCACCTTCAGTCTCACGCTCTCACGCTGCCCTAACAATTCTCACGCCAAAACACTGCGACAGCAGTAGAAATTAAGCATGGTAGAGCGCAAAGCTTATTTCAAAACTTTCGTGTCGCTAAGCAGCGCGCAAAAGGGGCGGAGTTTTATCCTTTTGGCAAGCACTATTGTTTTGCTAGAATAGAACCAAACCCAATAATGGATCATTTGCAATGGGCAGTTTAGAAGACGAACACCGGTAAGAAAGAGAGGGCAGCTCGAAATTTAGTTGCTGTAGCTTGCTGTTGACCTTATATCCACTTTTTGATTCCATTATCCTTGGAATTTGTTACGATTTGTATTATGTTAAGTCAGTGTCTACACACTTTTGTTCAATTAGCTAATAAAAAAAATCTCTATCTCTTCCCCATAGACTGTAGAGAGAGAGAGAGAGTGAGTCACTGTATTCCATAAAAAAGGATGAATGCAAGGGCAGCCTCATATGGCTACAAATGTATGGATTTGGCTAAGTGAGTGTGTTCATGTGTGTAATAGATTTGGCTGTGTGTGTGTGTGTGTTAATGTATTCTTGTGTTCTTTTGTTTCTTTTCCTTTATTTCTGGTTCCTGCTACCATTCTGATTCTCCACTTCCTGTACACCCTTGTTATTGCCTTGGGAACATTCAACAAAACGTTGTAGTTTTGATATTGGAAACAACACGTCTTTGACTTTCGTTAGTGATTGAACCTGTGTGACCTTTATTGGTTTAGTGTACTGTATGTCTAATATTGTGAAATTGTGAGTATTTCCCTGGGTGGAAGTCCCGGGGAGGCGTAGTCAGGCTATATCCTTAAATCTTTTTAAGGCCACATGTGTAAGATGCATACTTTTAAAACCCTGATGGTGAAGAGTCCAAATATATGCACATGATTAAGTGCGCATATGTGTGATTGCCCATGGCATCAAAATCTCATGCCAGCTACCCCAATGTGTGCAACCCTGCTCTTTCCCTCTGCTGAATCTGTATGAATGGGGCAGGAGAAACCGTGTAAGAATTGAAAATGTATAACATTACCCAGATTGTTACCGCAAAACTCTTTTTATGATGCTTGTAAATAAGAAACAACAGTGAGAACTCCATGTGGTTTCTAGATGGGGGGGGGGTTCCCTAATCATAGCGCTAATTAGAGAACGACGGTGCTTTTTATTGTGCGCTGTTTAGTGACTGATGGGAGCACCACTAATTATTATGCTGTATACTGTATACTGTATATGTGTATGTGTGTTGTGTATGTGCCCGTGGGAAGGACAACTTTCTTTTAAATTGCTAAGTTATCATTTCGCAAACAGTATTAGCTACTAGGGATGTTCCTAACGACTAATGTCCCTGATGTTTAAGGGGAAGATTAAAGTTAGACTGGTTGACTAGTCTAAAAGTAAGAAAAAACACTTTTGCAAAATCAAAATTTTCCCTGGTTAGTTTTTTTTATCCGGCTTAGTTAACATTAGTAACAGATGCAAATTTTTTATGAAGCAACATTGTACTAGGAAGACATGACATTTTGTGCAAATTATTTCAATATGTAATTTAAATGTGTAAATTAATAAAATAATACGTGTAACTGACTATAGTATTTCTGGTGCCGACTAGCGAGGGTAGCAACATTTAATCTACTAGTTGACTATCGCGCACATCCCTATCTACAGTGAGTTACAGTGAGTACTCAATTAGACATCTAGCTCAAGGATGCTTACCGGTAGGTCGTGTTTGTTGGGAGTCAAACCCAGGACCTTTCAGATACAGTAGGAGTCGAACACCCTAACTACTAGACCATGCCAGAAGGTGTAGATGCAGTCTAGTTTTATTTTTTTGAGGGGAAAACTGCTTATTGGACCTTTTCAAAAACTTTTGTGGAAGGCCAGACTGGGACTTTCAGCAATTTGATTTAATCTTTTAGAATTTTTACAGTTTACTGTGATAACCAAATATGCCTATTTACAGCTGTTAGCATGAAAGTGGATTATTTTATTCAGGTTTAGAAGAAGTTAAAAGAAAAAAGGAAAACCAAGGTGGAACTGATCCACTATAACAAGTATTTAGTCCTCTCATTTGAAGATTTTCTCCTTCACACTCTCTCTTCACTCAAAATGAGGGCAAACATGCACAGGTGCTGTCAATATAAACATCAAAAAGGCAATCTTTGGTTTCATCTATGCTGATGAAACTGGTGTAAACCAGCGCATGCTTATGGATATGTGTGTAAATGTACGCAGAGGCACTAGTAGAGGCATCAAATAAGTAGCACACATTTTGCTGAATGTCAGCTGACTACCGCTAGCCTTTAGCCGTCATTCAGTAGCATAAAAACAAATCTGGCCGGCATATTGGTCCTCTGCACCCATTTCCCAATAGAACAAGAACCCTACATGTGTTCCTTCTCTCTGTGTTGATTTGTGACAAGAGCATTGCCTGCAGCTTCCTCATCAAAAATGGAGTGTCTGTTTGCAGAAAACAACTGAGCACGAGTTTTTTGTTTGTCAAGGATATTTGTTTAGAAGACAAGATGAGATGAGATGATTTCTGGAGCAGGCTGAGGCTCTCAGCCAAACAGTCACCTGCTGCTTTCCCTGTAAAGAGACCAGTCACAGCACAGATTGTGAAAGAACACTGGCAAGATTTGGATCTTCATAAACTATCAATAATTGACTCAACATGGCAGCATGCCATGTTTATAAATGGACATGAAAACCCATGAAAGAATGCAATCCTACCATATTTACTGTACATCTCTTTTTCTTTCACTTTATACGGTATGTCTCTGCCAACATATAGTGAACAGTAGTATATTCTATTAGATATGGAAAAACAGCTATTGCCTGTCAACAGCGTTATAACTTTTGTTGTCAACCTGTATTGAACAGGTGCTATCACAGCTGTGCCCCATCAATTTGTAATTATTGCTTTTTTGTTTAGCATATCTAAATATGAAATCATACGTTTTTCACCCAGCGTTCCTCTAGAAGTACTACTGCTACTGAGACGGTTTAGTGTACCGGTAACATAAAGTCCCAATTCATATTCATATGAGGAGTAACAGACTATTCATATTTTCTAAGCCACCACATTCCCCTACAGGCAGCTCTGATATGTGGTGAATACAAATGGCAGAACACACAGTAGGCTCAAAAGGCAATGGATTTCTCAGAGGCACCGGTGCCCTATGAAATCAGCTACTGACAGAATTTGACTTTTTACTGACTTTGGCTCAAGAAAACTGGTTTGTGGAGATGGTTTCAAAGCTGTAGCCTGCATGTGCATTGTTGCATGCAATGCCAGCATTGAATATCGCTTTGGTCCAGATGGAGTATTATGTCCCCTCAGAGTGTGTCAACCACAGCGTCCAATATTGCCAGTAGGTATAACCCTCTGCTCAGGTCTACTAGAACCATTGAACTGGTAATGTTATGTTAATGAGTTTTATCCCTCCATTTTTTTCAATGTCAGAGGCCAAAATTCCAAAAAGAATGAATGTGTTAGTGTGTGTTGGGTGGGGTGTGTGCTGTTCTTGCAGGCAGTATTTGTGTATTGTGGCATCAAATGAAATCCAAAAGCCTGAGTACTTGGGAGAGTTGCAGTTCCAACAAACATTTCCATTACATTAAAGGTAAACCACAGTAATATCAACTAGTGTGTAACGTTGTGTGTGCGATAGCGAGAGCAAACGCGAGCCAGAGAGAGACACACACGGACTGAAGAGTGAAGATACGCGTGAATCGTAGTTTTAATAGAGAACAAACACAAACGTACCGGGCTTTAACACCAAACAATGACCAACAGCATTTGTTGTTGGCAGAACTTAAATAGTCCATTAATTAACCTAAGGAGGCGCACCTGTAGGTCTAATCAGCCTACAGGTGCGCACTGGGGAAGGGAGCCACGGAGCGCGCATGGGCCTATGCGCGCCGATCGTGACATAGTGTTGTAATGTCCTCATTCAAAAGCTGTGGATGGGATAATGAGTGTTCCACTTTGGCTTCTTTTGACCAAAAACTTTTTAGCAATTTTTAGTCTTTACCTTTTGTTAATCAACTGGCAAGCACATACAGTACATAAGTGAGGGCTTTGAGAAAGATGTCTGTATAGTACTGTGCCAGTGTATTTTTGGTACACGGTTAAAGGAATTTTTAGGGGGGGGGTGTAGAGGTTGCAGGAGAATGTAAGGGAATTTAAAAGGATTACAAATGGATCACAGAGTGGTCCCTGCTGTTTCTTAAATGTTACTGCCACATCACAGTCTTCCCCATCAGACACTGAGCTTATCCCAAGACAAAGCTACCATCTCCATCCCCAGCCGTTTGTGCCAGCTAAAGCTGCAGTGTTGGTGGATTTCCTTTTTCATCCCCTCACTGCCAGTTTGTCTGCTTACCTTTTCTGTGTGATTTACTTGTGTTTGATCAGAACTGTTTCAATAGTTGTCTCAATATTTGTGTGACCAATTGAGAGGATGCTGTGTGGTTGTGGGCCAATTGGCAGGGTATGAAACATCTCCCCCCCCCCCCCCCCCCCATGTGGTAGACAGGCCCTCCAACATGCCCCCGACAACTCTACTGGAAAATTAAATTAGGGAAGAGGAGAAAAAAACTGATGTTTCACACACGGTAAGCCCTGGCTGAGTACAATTGGTATACATAGTAGAAAGGGAGAGCAAGGGGATATAGGGCTTTAGAGGGAGTTAAGCACTAGACTTGTACAAAGTGAGGTATGACTATAGATTTCATAGTAAAGCAGCTACTGCTGAGTCACAGCATGAATGAATGATTACGTCTCTGGCAGGCCCAAAAGCTATAAGCTCATTATTAAGCAACAAATTACATGAAGAGGTAGACAAGTTACAACACTGACATGTGCTTCAATTTGAAAGTGGGTGTACTGTACAAATGCAATATGAAAATAAATCAATGATATCTGATATAAATGAAAGCAGATATTAAAATAAAAAACCATGCGTTTTCTGTTGGACCAGGAATTGTGTGGACTTTTCAATAATAAGAAACCCCACAAAGCTTCCGATTGCTCCCATTGCACATCCACTTAGGAGTTACCGTGTTCTATTGTACAGCGTGTGAACATGTGTGGACCGCAGTCATCTTTGCTATTGAGAGTCCTGCTATATATAATTGGAAATACAAATCCATAAAACACCTCAGTAAAGTCTCACACACACTGTATCACTGTCTGTGTTATTTATGAACATTGCACCGTTATTCCTCCTTATCTCGACTAGGCAGTATTTAGAAAGGATGCACAGTTAACTACTCTGGCATCAATCTACTGTCGTATATCACTGGTTTTGTTGGTTGTCCTGGGTCATATTTCTATAAGCCGAATAATGAGTGTTGTCTCCTGTACTGATGCCCTCTGAACCACCTGTTACAGAATGCCTGCGCCGCCAGCGAGAGAGGTGTCTTTTAAAGACAAAATAATTGACAGACAGCGTGGAATGAAAAAGGGTGAAAGAATCTGGGTGCAATAAGACTCCCACTCCTCTCTACTCCTTCAACTACAGCTCTCATTGGCGCACAACGCTCTCGACTCCTCCACCCACAGACCATCATAGGCTCACACCGTTCTCTACCCCTTCCCCTACAGCCATACCTACAATTATGTAAAAAAAACAGTTTTTCAGACAAACAATGAGCTGGGGAAACGTTGGTAAGGTCCTTAATTGCGCTATAACACAATTAAGGACCTTTTAAGGAAAGGCAAAGGAAGGAGAGGGTTTGTCGGAGAGGTGAGCAGCAGGCAAGGAGCGACCGCCACAGAGGAACTGAGGCGACGGGAGGGCGTGAGGAAGAGTTGTACTTCGCCCAATGGTGGTGTCAGCCGGTGGAGTCTTAGAAGCGTGTTCATGCAATCGGTGCAGGGCAGCGGTGGGCCGACAGGCCATATCTGACAGCTGGCTCCACTGGGGTGCAGTGAAGGGTGGTATTGCCTCAGCCTTTCTAGATGGTCCTCAAGCCGATTTGGAAGGAGAAATGCCTCCAGTCACAGTCCCGCACACTCTTGACTGCTGTCACTGGGCGGGACAACTGATGGATGGCTCTAGTTTGCTTTGTGGATCTGGTGATACCACCGGCTGATAATAGGACAGATGGGGTCAGAGGTAGATTATGGCTCTCTGATGCCATGAGAGCGGTAATGGTCAGTGCTTCGTCTAGCTGATGGAACCGGCAAGGAACTGCTGTCTGCTGGTTAGTCTGCATTGAGACATCCTCATATTATGTGTTTTCAATGGCGCTGATACACTTTTACAGGTCTCTTTGTGTTGGATACTCACAGTAGGTAGCAACATGATAAACCAAACCTTTAGTGACAGTTTATGGCCTGGTCTTTATATGTTTTGTCTCTGTGTTTCTGTATATGTGTCTCTATGGAAAAACGGGTTCGTTTGAGGTCAGCGGACAGCTGCATGTTCACAAAGTGCGCTGTGGAGGCAAGATACAGTACATACTTTATTGTATCCCTTTTTCTGATTGAAATGCATTGATTAAGTCTTTTTGTTTGTGCCAATATGAACAGGGCTTTATGGTTGGTCTTGAATTTTGTTCCAAAGGAGACTTACTGTAAATTCTACCCATGTTGCAGCAGATTTTATAATCCAACAGGATAAACATTTAAATGATGTCTTTACTTAAAAAATATTTTTGGGATTTTCTTTAGTGAGTCAGGCAAATATGGGGGATTAAAATCAGTTTAACTGTTTTCTGTGAAGATAGTGGACACAGAATACACATTAGTCAAAAATATCAGAATCATATTTTAGGACCCATCTACAATACGTGAACAGGTGGCATCCACAGCAACATGTAGCCTCAAACATCTGACTCAAATGATTTGTCCGCCATTAACAA
This sequence comes from Percopsis omiscomaycus, assembly GCA_027575585.1. Taxonomy (NCBI): domain Eukaryota; kingdom Metazoa; phylum Chordata; class Actinopteri; order Percopsiformes; family Percopsidae; genus Percopsis; species Percopsis omiscomaycus. The sequence goes on along the minus strand of JAODLI010030074.1, from coordinate 4,071 downwards.
GCACTACCGTGCTTTGGGTTGTCACTCTGCCAGCACAGAATGATGACGGTGATAACGTAAAATGGAAGGGGCAGAGCAAGAATGAGTATGGCATAAAATTCCTACGTTTATATCTCTAACAAATCAAGTCTGTCTGGCATTTAAAACTATTAGTACTGGAGCCTGTGTGTGTGTGTGTGTTGACTGTGGCTCAAGTCGTAGGTGTCTGGAAACCCAGTGATTTATACAGCTGATGGGGACGAGGGTTGGTCCGATCTTTTCTGTACATCATGGTTCCGTTTATTATGGACACAATTCAAAACGATTAGGACAGAATGTCGCTGTTGCCTTCGCTATCTCTTCCTCCTGTTGAAGCCCAGAGACACACATGTTGAGGTCATTTCAGGAGTGACAGAAATAAGGCGGATGCTTTTGGCTATTTAGCGCGGTTCCACATGCCTCTGTGCACTTAATAAAAGAGAATGACATGGGCAGTCAGCTCTGTGACGTTTCCACACTAGTGAGCAGAGGGTTTAGGGTGGCAACGCGACTCACTCGGTACATTTCCTCGCTTACTGTGGTTTAAGCCCGCACTGAGCCGTGAACAGCCCTCTCGTGGCAGCATGGGCGGAGAGAGTCTGCGAGTGAACAAGAAGCTGAGAATAACCAGCTATTTGCATGCGAGCGACAGGTCCTTATCAGTGCTCCCGCTAGCCGATCAAAGTTGAAAGAGGGTCAGGCATAATTAAAAGCTAGCTAATCAAAAATGTCCAGGGAACATGCCAGCGCACATTACACTTATCTCCGCACGCAGGGTCGGGGAGAGAAAAGAGGAGCTGAGATATGGTGGCAGAGAGGACTAGGAATAAAGACGGAGTCTTGGTATGAGAATTGAACTTCAATTTTCAGTGACGTTTGGATAATTTAACATGCCCCCTTCAGATGTATGCTACCAGTTACGGATTATTGTGGCTTCTTCTATGGGATTTGAGTGCATTAGATACAGTATCTTGCATGCAGACACTTCCACATCCTGTTGTAAAATGGACTTCATCAAATGGTGTAGGGGCTTGTCTATGTGAAGGGGGGGTCCGTCTATCTTGTTCTAAAGCTTAGTTTGAGCTCTATACAACGCACCCAGTGACTGAAATATTTCCCTGTTAGCCCCCCCCCCAACCCTAACTGAACGCGCACACAATTTTAATAGGGATTTTACAAAATAAACCTTCCCCTTTGTAATCCCACATGCTGACATAGTCAGTGGCATCCGGCACGTTACATGCCATGGTAGCATGGGACCCGAAAATTATACTTGGCCGAGATCGTGGATGTAGATGTCAGCGCCGGAGACATCAGGACGTCTAATGGTGTGTGTGCGTGTACGTGTGCGGGTTTGCGCAACCCAGTGTCTGACTGACACGGAGAAGGCATCAGCCTAATGAGATGCCACGTCGCTCAATCCCACGCCGCCGCAGAAACGATTACCTCAGGAGGAGAGGCGTTAGATTGATGAGGACCATCTCACCACGCCAGACACACCAGTCTCTCCCTGTGAGCCCAAATGACCTGTGACACCTAAAAACAACAACAACAACAACCACCACATTTTAGAGGCTCTCATCATTCAACACATGGCGCTTCTTTGAAGTTTAATTGCTAAATGTGGTCAGCCGGGGTTTGCCTCTGCCCAGGTTGATTACCATGGTAACCGGGTTCGGCCCAGTGGTCTGTGAACCAAGTGCCTAACCTTTTCTTGTTTCAGATGTATCAGAGGGGAATGGAAGTAGAAACCTCACATCAACAATTATATCACTGCTGGAGTGCAAATAAGGATCACGTCTACTGAGGAGTCCCACCTCAGGAGTCCCACCTCAGGAGTCCCACCTCAGGAGTCCCACCTCAGTAGATGTGATTACCCACCGGGACGCTCCGAGATCCATTTATCAGGCTTTCAGATGAGTGCCTGAGTGCCTCTATCGGCTGGTCTGCTTCCTGCCGGCAAGGTCAGCAGCAAGTGTAATGGCTTCCAACGGACAGCCTGCCAAGCCTGCAAATTAAGCTCGTTATAATAGCAGGTGTGGTTAGAGGATTACCTGCCCTGTGGTTTGATTGTCAATAAGGGTTTTCTGCTCCACTTAGGCTTTAGGTAAGAGCCACAATGTACAGGGAGCCCAGCTCCAGGACTGAGCTCAGAGGCTTGGGTGGTTGTATTGGGCTGGCTCTAGGTGTAAATGTATGTAGCAGTGCTAGGAAGGGTAAACAGGAGGTTGGTGACAAAGAACATTCTCAGCCAGTTTTCCCCTAATATGTAAAGGTGGAGCAGCCTGCCATTTTGAATGCATTGTTTAATCTCTGAATTGCTAGACTAATGCAATTTCGGACATGCATTATTGGTTTAGAAATAGGTCAGGCCCTGTTGCTGCTGATAAAATATTCATGAGAGAGTTTATGCTAAGGCATCTTGCATTCCACTGCTTTCCATACTGACCGCCGGTGAATCTAACTTAGAATGCGGCTCCAGCACTAAAATGGATCCCCAGGGAGACAGCAGGAACAATGCTCTGAAGCCAGGGCTCAGCTCTGGGGTTTGATGCATCACCTTCTTTCAAGTGCTCTCTACCCTAGTAATGCTGATTACTTTGTTTGTTAAACATTGTACTTGGGATGGGGGGGCAAAACCTGACCCGATTCCAAAGTCCTATTTGAAATGCATAGGCTTGCTTAGGTTATCATTAAGGTTATACTGTACCGAAGGTGCCACAACCTGGCATCATTCTCTCCTCCTCTCAGAGCAAGTGGACACATATGAACATGCAGAGGGTGATAGCAAGCGCGCGCGCACACACAGCTTAAAGGCAGTCAGTATAATAAACCAAGCATCCATATTACTGGTTAGTAGTAATTCTGTTCATGCACCGAAGCTTCGCTTACTGAAGGAGTTCACAATAAAAGATTATAGCTGTCTTCTTCTTTATTTCCTTACGGTGTGCATACTAAATAATAGAATGTGCACGTTGCCACCTACTGTATCTCCACAGAACCACCAGTTGTGTGGAAACATCAAATAGGTAAAAGTTTTTTCTTTTCAGGAATATAAAAAAAACAGTCCTGCTTTTGAAGACTGCTCCCCAGTGGTGTGTTTTAGTGTAGCCACCCTCTGTATATTTGGAAATGTCAACAACATTATTGGAGAGAATTCTTCGGAACACCACACCACAGTCATACTAGTGAGCCATTGTCACACAGGGGTGTCAACCTGGTGTCACCTCAGTAAAGTGTTTTGAAAATGGCTTCAATCACAAATACCAGTGATGTAAACACCACACAACAGTTTTTGTAAATCTGCATTTTGTAAACGGCTGCATAGCAAAGATAAAGAGACATGACTATGCAAGTTTACATTTCTGCATAGACATTTGAACAACTTAGTACAAGTCGACACAACAACTTTGCTAGTCTCTGGCAAGTTCAGCCTAGCCTTAATAGCCTTACAGGACATTATCGGCCAGTCACCCGATTTGATGGTGATCCATCTGCCTATATTGAAGGAACTGCGTCTTTGTTAAAGTTGAACCGGAGCCCAACTTTTATTATGGATGTACAGGTATGCATGACTTTGAATTTAAGTCAGACACATTCAGCAGCACAAACCCCAGCCACCAGCATTGTGTCAATTCCTTAATTTTATTCAGAAAATCCTGACTGTGGGGCAGGCTGCACACTGTGTCCAGGGGAACAGCCATGGATATATGGTATGAACTAGGCTACTGTATGGGAACTATTTATTTTTGAGAATTATAATGGTCACTGTCAAATTGGCCATTCATTTAAATGAAATTGAAATGTTCAGCTCCCCCAGTGCATACGCTGGGGAATGCTTCTCCCGACTTTCATGTGTTTAGACTCTTATCTCACGGGACCAGCACAGAGCATGCGCATTAGTGTCTCCCGTGCCCAGCGGTGGCTCCAGAAATTTTGATTGGGGGGGCAATGAGGGGTCCTGGTCATTTCAAGAGGGTCTCATGAAAACCATCAAAAAATACAGGGGACACGGCAAATAACTGCATATTACTGCTACTAAACAACAAACAA
>JAODLI010030064.1:0-19900 GCA_027575585.1 Percopsis omiscomaycus | reverse complement strand
TATATACCTGTATGTATATGTATATGTGTATATATGTGTATATTTATATATATATATATATATATATATATATGTATTGGGTTTGGAAAATTGGAGTCTTCAATACACATATAATCAATGGCTGCAAAATCATCTTCTGCCAGTAGATGCCAATATAGTGTCTGGTGTTTCAAAACATTTTAACACAATGGTTTTGAATATGTTGAAGCGTTTCAAAGCCTCGAAATGTCCATCCTTACTAATCAAAACTAAACTAAATAAGCAAAACCAAAATACTGCAGCTCAGGCACGAGGCAAGGGGTCATGTGAGCAGGAGTTCTTCACAGGTGGGTAACTATTTCACCCACCAAGCAGATGCCAGTATTATTTTGCACAATCACCCTCATGGCAGCACTCCAACAAATAACAACAAATCACGTCCCTCACCCAGTTTGACAATGAGAGACTTAAATGTGTTATGGAACCAAATTGAGGATTTGCGCAAAACCTCATATGAAGTATCTAAATACGTACAGTATACAAGGACCTGTAACCTGTATAAACCAGGCTACAATCTAAAAAAATAGCTTAAACACTTTAATAGGTGTGGCCTGATACATAAATACATGTAAATCATTCACAGATAACCGATTATAACAAAATTCAATTAAGAATGCTGTATGGACACACCATACTAAAGCACATTCAAACTGATGACGCAGTGGTTCAATGACAGGCACATACAGTATATTCTGACCTTTATGACCCTGAGTTATTGTAGTTGTGTTATAGACTGGTATCACTACAAAAACTGAAAATTAATTTGAGCTGAACAAAAGGGATGCGCAATTGTGCTGTAAGCATCATTGAGCAGGATGCCTAACCCCTACCTGCTCCATGTAATAGCACCATGTAAGTGTAAGTTGCTTTGTATAAAAGCTAATTGTAATTATAGAACAGGAAAAAACAGGCCTACTGCAAAGTTAAATAATACTGGCTCAAACATCCCACCCTCCTACAAAACCTAAAAGGTAAACACAGTTCTTTGTTTGCTTCTGGAAATAAAACATGCAAGGGATAGCACAGCATATTTAATAATAATTGTATTATTTATCGGGAAGGGCATATAAAGATAAATGTTCAGACATAGCACCATTTTGGCTCTTGGAATGACTCCCTCTCTGTCTTTTCCATTCTTGTGAATGTAAATAGCGCCCTCTGCTGGCCGCTCCATGAAACCACATGTCGTCAGAGATTGGTCCTGATGCTGTAAGGATGTACAGAGATGCTGTATATCAGAGGATATTTAAGGTTTGCCTGTACAGAATTCAACGGCGCAGTCTCTGTGGCGCAATGGAATAGCGCGCTGGACTTCTAATCCAGAGGCTCCGGGTTCGAGTCCCGGCAGAGATGTGTACCTCTGTGTGCCAAATGGCAGACCTGCGGATGTTTTGATGTACGTTACGATTTTAAGATTACATTTACCCATCGCTCTCCAGTGTGAACCAAAGCGTATTCATTATTTGCAGAGAAGCACGACAGCAACATCAGTCTGATTTCTACACCTTGCATTAGAATTCTTCATTTGTAAAAATGTTTGGAAATGAAATTGGGCATTTTATATTTTTATATTTTAAAAAATCTCTATTTCAAATATTGCTGTTCAAAATTGGCATCTATCAAACGTTGAACTATCAGTAGCCTAGCATGTTACATCCTATAATATATTTTAAAAATAAATGTGTAGCCTATGTAATTTCTTATAAATGTTGCTGTTTTGCCATATGCTCTACTTTGTGCACTGAAATGCATATCCGTAATTTTGTGATTTTTCTTACTGCATATTTGGTCTAATATGATGAAATTCTGCAGTTCTGCAATTTCTATTTATTTTTATTTATTTAACCTATCTCGTTAATAGCTACCTACATTATTTAATGATAATCGCACCTTTGTGTGGAAATTTTCGAAATCCTTTGTTCCAGCAACTGCAGGGTCGCATGAGTGCCACAAGATGGCGCCCAAACCACGCTCCATTCGTTTTCATGACGAAGAGAGGAACGCTGAACTCACCCATTTCAAAGCTCACACTACAAACTGCATCCCGTTATCACGAGCGAAATACAACCATTAAACGCGCTTTGCGCTATTCGCAGCAACTGAAATGGGGCCGTGGGTATAGGCTACTCTGTCTGAGAAAGGCTGGGCCTTTGATTGTGAATTCAATGTAATTATTTAAGATATAATTTCATACCAGAACATTAAGCACTGACCATAAAAAAGCAGCGGTTATTGCTTTTGCTTTTTATTCCGGTGTTGGCCTATACAAGATCCACTGGTAGGAGAGAAAAGGGGGCAGTGCTGTGGGGCTGACGTCAGAGAGAGATGGGGGGAAAGACAGAGAGAGAGAGAGAGAGAGAGAGAGAGAGAGAGAGAGAGAGAGAGAGAGAGAGAGAGAGGAATGCACCGCTAATGAGAAAACGGACCATCACAGTGAACGCAAAGAACGCGCATCACGTTAAAAGGAGAAAAGGGCAAAACCGAAATGGTTTAAAACCGCTGTATGCCTACCTACCTAAGGCGCCGACATTGATATTCGACGGGGCGGATTATCTTTATTACACGATATCTTGTGACCAAAACTACAGGGGTTTGATGCTGTCCACACGGAGGTTTGAGCTGACGGACTTACTGTTCGGTTGAACCATGCAGAGACTGCTGCTGCTGAGTTTGTCGTTGAGTTTTCAAACTGGTAAGAGACCTGTTATAGTATGTAGAGTCTGTTGTAGTCTGTTGTAGTGAGAGAGAGGCTACTAATGCTGTTTTGTATATTTTCAAACAATAAATATTACTAACAAAGCGGGACTCCTCGCTCTCTAAATATTCTCTATACATTTTATGTGCGTGTATGTGTGAGTGTGTGTGAGTGACTGAGAGAGAGAGAGAGAGAGAGCGAGCTTGAGTGACATGCGAGTGAGTGACTATTGTATAGGATTGGTATATAGACCGCAGTGATGGATCACCTCAGGTGTTGGTGCGCTCGTTCCCATCTATGTTATTATGCACCGCATCAGAGTAGGCTATATGTGTGCGCGCGCGCGAACGAGCACGGTCCGTTTGGTGCAAGGCCTAAATGACCTTTGCGTTTCACAGCGCCTTATTCAGATGGGCTATGTTGAGGAGCCTTGAACGTGACGTGCATGACAGTGATGGAACCACGCCGTTCTATACCCTGCCAGTACTCCTGTCGCATCTGAATGGCTTGCGAGTCAATGAGACGATTGCTACCAACCCATATAGTGGCCCTGTTGTGATAGGCAGCCTATAGCTCTCTCTCTCTTTTTCCCTCTTTCTCCGTCTGTCTTCATCTCCTGCTTCTCTCTCTCGCTCTCTCTCTCTCTCCATATCTTCCTCTCTCTCTCTCAAGTGGCACACACATTCACAGCAAGGCCACCCATCAGAAGGTGCCACAAGCTTGTCGATGTATGATGGCGTGACACATAACAAGAGCTGTGGCAGTTTTTACTTATCGTATGTATTTAATGATTGCAACACCATGGACCACTGGAAATAGCATTATGCATTAATTTCCCCAATACCTGTGGGGTGTCAGGTAGCCTATTGGCTTATGATAATCAGGCTGTAACGGAGTTGCTAGGAGACACGGATTGTAATTTCTCTTAGCTACCTGCTTGATAACAGTGTATAACAGTGTATGTCGCTTGGTTATCTAAGCACTCCTTTCCATTGTTAAAAAGCATGGTGACCGACTGGCCAGCAGACTACTTAATCATAGGTAGGGGGCGTGTTCTAGAAAAGGTATGGAAGGGATGATGTCACCCTGTCTGCTGTCTTTGTGCTGCTCTGCCTGGCTCTCCACACAACATCCGCCCAGTATTTGTAACTGCAGGTTCACACAAGCTTTTGTGGGGTATTGACTATTACCAACGCTACAGTCCAGATGTTAAAAGACAGAGTGGCTTTTATTCGTCGATAGAATTATCTGCAATTGCAACTCAAGCACACAATGCCTTACAGCACACAAGCATGCACGCACCCCCCCCCCCCCCCTCCCTTTTTTGGGGGGTTTATCTGTAAAACATTTTGTCCACCTGACAAAGTCACACACACACACACACACACCCATACGTGTGCAAACCAATGTGTCCTATTGTTTGTGATCCCTATATGATATCAGGCACATCCCTTACCTGATATTGAGATTGCACAGACTCTATTTTTTTTCATTAGATAACAAAATCATCATGTCATTGCCTTGTAGCAGGGTGATAATAGTCTGCTAGTGCTAATGTTTAGAAGGTTATTAGTCGGGCAACAAATTAACACATTGGTTTATATGATTCATTTGAGATTTTCACACTTTTTAACATGGCTGTTGGGGTGATTTAAGCTAAATGTTACCGTATAATCAATCATCTTAAAGCCTACATATAACTATCTAATGAACAGAATGGGTTAGAGGCGAGGAATCTTGGTGGTTCAACAAATGTCCTACATTGTAGTTTGGAATGCTGACTCGAACAAAAGCTTCTGTGCAGGTGCACTATTGGTCGACCTCTGTGCTTTGTGTGTGGAGAAAGGCCAGTACCCAAGTGTTGACCATACACTATGATTTCCGTAGTAGAGGGCAGATCTGAATCAAGAATCATTACTTATGAATTGTAGACCTCAAATATATAGCCATGGAAAAATGGCTACTGCAATAATAAAGAGACTACTGCATATTTTTATAAATATCATAATATAATTATCAAAAGTATAAAAAAAATGTATATACTTAAAAAATACATACATATATTAAATATGAATCAAATGTTTTATATATATAATATTTTAATTATTATATATATAATATTTAAAAAATGTGCAGTGGTCTCTTAATTTGTTCCATGGCTGTATTCCTCTAAAACGCCTTGCGAGGAGAACAGTCTTACTTTGTCTTATGAAAGGTCTGGGTTTAAGAATGTAAGAATAACATGGATTTGTCTTCAACCCAACTCCATGGCGGTTGTGAAGACATTTAACTCCTACCTTTACCTTTATGTCATAAGACAAGTTGAATTCACACAATTTAAAGTTGTTTTTCAATTTTAGTTTGAAGGAACTTTTTAACAGTAAAAAAAATTAACATCACTTTTTACCCCAATCTACAGTATGGTGTTTGAATATAGTGTATGTGTGATGTATTTGTTGTGTTTGATAAACAGGTATCGCCATACGTGTGACAAACACATAGAATAATGTCTATATCTTCCATAACGTCTTGGATTAGGCACAAGTATCTCTAGAAATGGGTGGAAGGATTAGTCAGGTTCCGGTAATATTTAGATACTCGCATGAAAGTAAAAATACATGTAGATTTGCTGTCACGATTACACAGTCACAGTACAGATGCCGATAATTTGCATCCTATAGGGGACTGCGATATTATTTTTAGCATGTAGTATAGAGAATTTTCCATTGTGTCATCCCAATGCTAATGACAAATAAAATGCCCACGGTCCACCAAAGCAGGTGAAGGGAGAAAAATAGAGGCTTAGGGAGTAAGAAGACATTCCATTAGTTTGAATCTTCCAAAATACCATGGTTGTGACATTTGGTGTATTCTGAAATCCTACTGTAAAATGAACATACCCCAATAGTGTTGGTTTCTTATAGACACTCAAAAAACAGCTAGTACTACTTTATGTGTATAAGGTTTTGTGGTGTTGCCATTATTTAAGGTAGCTGTACAACTATGGAGCGCAAGATCTGGGATCATGTTCAGATAAACTTCCAATTGATTAGGAATACACCATTACCATAGGTCATTTGTGTCTCCTTGTACTGTACAGAATTTGTACTTGTCTCTTTGATCCTAGTTACGAGATATGGCTGTAAAGTATCCCATCAATGACTCGCAAATTTGGGTCGCGCTTTTTACAGGATCTGAATAAAGCCTGTTTACAGAAAAGCGTCTCTAATTAAGATTGGCTGCTGAAAGTAATCACCGAACCAGTTGTAAAGCTCCATCTGGGAATGGAGCCCATAACTTTATAACGTACATCGAAGACTATTGTTCCCCATTCCCCACTCTATTCAATCAACAACTTATTGACGTGTAAGTCTCTGCGAATGTGAGGTGTTGATTGCATCTCTCAGGTGGCATGTTTGGTCAAGGGCATTCCTCAGGACGAAGGTGGGCTGTGAGTCTTAACGCTTTCTTTCAAATGATGCCTGCACACATGGAAAAAGTGAAGCAGCTCTGCCGGCCCTTTCCTCAGATGATGGAAAGCAGATCAGGTACCACGCTGAAAATCCCCATGTGAAGTTTTCCATGCATGCATATCCATTGAGATTATTATTACAATCTGTTATGTACAGTTTGTGATCCAATTTACAATCCAACTTACACGACATATAGTTACAGAATTTAAAGTCTTCCTAATAATAAGTTAGCTCCAGTGTTCTTTACACATATAGTTAAATATAATCACATCTGACCCTTCCAATACTAAAAACTAATGTTGCCACATTTGGATTTGAGACGGAGGTGTGGGGGAAGGGTGACCACAAAAAAGAGAAGAGAATAGGAAAGAGCTTGTGTTGCAGGCAGGTGGGTAATGAGTTGTTTAAGAGTGATGCCCCCCCCCCCCCCCCTCTTTTGGGGGTAAGGGATAAAACTGTGGTGACTGGGGGGAGGGGGGATGTGGATGAAAAGAAAAGCAAGCGAGAATAATTGTAGTTAGGGAGGGGTCGGGGAGGTGGTGGTATTGGGGCGGGTGGGGGGGTCAGAGAATGTGACTATTACTCAGGCTTGCTTGACTGCCCCCTCATTGGGGACAGTGAGGCGGCTCGTTCAGACAGAATATGGAAGAAGGAGTTCAAAGCCGAGAGACGCTGGAATCAGAGCGCCATTCAGCCCCACATCGGAGGTGCCAGGCCAGCTCCGGGGGCCTGTGTGTATGTGTGTGTGTTTTGCCTCGTGTTGCCCCTCTCCCGCTTCAGATGAATTGGTATTAATCGGCCACCGGTCCAGAACTCTGTCCAACTCTCTCTTTCTCTCAACATTTTCTTCAAACTTTTTATCTCGCACTTTTCGCCCAACTAAACCTGGATCCCTTCCTGGCTAAGTTTTGGTCCCCGTTTTTTTTTTTTTTCTCTTTCTTCAATCTGACTCTCAATCTTACCTCCCCCCCTCTCTTTCCATTTACCCCTCAGTCTCTCTCTCTGTCTCTCTCTCTCTCCCCCTCTCTCTCTCTGTCTAATAAGTTCCAGATGTGGTTCCTGCATTCCTCTACTCAGTGGAGGGAGAAGGAGAAAGAGGGAGGGGGGCAGGGCAAAGAGGCACATGAATTAAAACAGAGAGCACATGATGAGGAAGAGTCCTGCAATGTAGGAAGAAAACATATGTAGGCATTCACACAAAACATACATTTACAAAACACACACACACACACGCAAACACATTTAGATGCTGGCACACAAGAAACACATTTAAATTTTCTATCACACACACACACACACACACACACACACACACATACATGCACACAAATATACGAACTGATGCGATTTGTCACTGTGTGAGAGAGGAACACGGTAGTGGGGTTTGTGCTTGTGTGGGAGAGAGAGAGTGAGTGGGGGAAGCTCTGTAACCTCAAAAGGTTTGGGACATTCTCCCTCCCCTCTCTCCCCTCTCCCCCCTCCCCCTGCAGGAATGTGGCTGACGCTGATGATGTCACTACACTTCTCACTCTGTCTTGCTCTCTCTCCAACCTTCGAGTTTCTCCTCTACATGCTGCAAGAGGAGGTGTAGAGAGAAAAAAAAAGATTTCTGTCATCCCTTATAATCTCCAGTTATCGTCCACGCATTCGCTCTTTTTCTGTAAACGGTAGCTACGCCACAGTGCTATAGCCACCGTGTAATACAGCCCATGGGCTAAAGGTTTGCGCGCTAAATTAGCAATGGAGGCGGCTCTCACTAATAATTATCAACATGTTGTTAACAAAATCATTACAACTTGTTCAGGGATATTTGCGCCTGAAATGCTGGTAAAATGGTTGTATTTCACTCATGGTAACCAGTCTTCCAGTCTACGGTTCCAAATGCTAAGCTAGCATTATAATGTCATACAGTCAGTTACCTTTTTTGGATTTTGTCTAAGTTTGCTATCAACATTTAAAAATGTAATTGTAATAAAAAAAAATTTAAAAAAGTGATCTTAAGGGAGTGTTGTTGGTGATGTGGGGTAGGAACAGGAGGTCAAGGCCCAGGCTTTTATTGGACGGTTTGTGAAGGATGACATTGCAAGTAGCACCATGCAGTAAGATTAGATTGGACCTGACTGACTTAAAGCAGACCTTGGAAAAGGTTGATTTATCAGCTGGTTGCAATAGTGGCAGAGTTTTCATCAATACGAGACGAGAAGTTCACTGTACCGTACTGTAAGGTGGGGCGGACCAGCCGACAATCCAGAGCCTGTCACCGAGGTTTTGCCCTTGGGCATCACATGCTATTTCAAGTCCAAAAGGTTTTTGATGGGTTGCTACCCAGAATCAATAGAGTACCCACTGTCGCAAGGTATTGATTCATTATGATGTTGATTGTGCCAGCTGAATTCAGCAGCGACCCTTGTGCTGCATGTAACATACTGTAATGCACTACTGCGGAGTAGCACTTTGATGTATGTGTCCTCTTGTTGCGGCTAATCCAGAGAAGGGCTATTGTTAGTCATGGTCACCCTTGGTTACTATGGAGTATTCTTTGTAAGTCGCGGGCCACAAAGGGCTGTGGATTACAATCAACAGGGCAGCCTTTGGAGTGTTTGAGCATATTCATGTGCCCATAATGTGTCAGATGCCTCGTCCGCGAATTATCATATTACCCACCACTGATCCCGTTGTTGCCATGGCCACTGTGTCTATCATTGTGTCAGTGGTCCTCGGTGGCTGTAGCCATGGTAACAATGTATGTAACTGTGGTTCAGTAATATAGCTCTTCAAATGTGAAATGCTTGTATGGGAAGAGCCCCGGGGAATGGAAGCACATGGAACGCACAAGAATGCCGTCCCCGATGTAAAGGCACATGCATGTGTGTGCACCCGAGCACACCACACACACAAATATTGGTAGAAAAATGTGTGTGGACTAGTTTAGAATGGTACAAAGACACACTAGGAATGAATTGGACCGACAATGAGCACAAAAATCATTACCTCCCAAGCATTTCCAAATAAACACATTTCTTCAGCAACTATTTTGATGGCTGTTTGAAATGACGGAGAAATTAAAAAACTAGGAGACATTAGGGGCATTAAGGCAAATTCAGCGGATGGGATAATATGTAGAAAGGTGGGCATCGCAGAGAGGGGACGACAAACAGAACAGGAAAAGGGTGATTATTTCTAAGGGGAGCGGAGACACAAAGGAGGAGAAGGGGAAGGAGTCGAGGGAGCAGGGGCCACAAAGGAGTTGAAGAAAGAGGAGGGTCGCTGCCTGCTGGTAAGGGAGAGGACAAGCAAGGTAACACGACAGAGGAAGAGGAATCTAGAATGTAGACAATGGAGCAGACAAAGGAGGGAGTCACCACCTTGCTTTCACTCTCTTTCTGCCCCCCCCCCTCCCACCTCTCTTTCTCCTAATCCCCCCTCCTCCTCCTCCAGGAGTCACCTTTGTTTTTGAGTGATATGATGTCAGCCAGCTCAGCAGGTCCCCCTGCCGTCACCCCCTCGCCATCGTATTCTCTCTCCTTCATATAGTCCCGTCCGTCACCATGGCAATTCGTTCATACAGTCATTCTGCCAGGCGGCCATGTTGTCGAGACGGACGGCAAGGAACAGGTATTAGAGTTCCCACACGCCCATTCTGCTCTCCATTCTACCCTCAATCTTTGCTGTTGTGATCCGAACAGGGTTAAAAGCATCTGGTATTCTATAATAAGTTGTAAGCTATCTTTTATAGAACGAATGAAGGCAACTTGTCATAAGAACTGATGTGTCACATGTCATGTGTCACTGAAATGTCGATTTTATGTCGTGACAGGTCACTATCGAAGATGGATAAATAGACAGACAGGACAAAATGGAACTGGGCTGCAGTGAAAAAAGACCCATGTGGGTCTGGGGGTGGGTCTATCTGGGTAATACACAGGTACATACAGTACATGTACATAAAATCACTCATTTATACTTAAATATATTGGCTACGTTCCCATGCATTCACTATATTCCACTATTATTTGGAATGTTGACATATTTGATTTTGGAATATAGAGGTATTTCGGTTTAAGATAATGACATTTCTTTAATTATAGTCGACTAGGAAGATGCATAAACATGGTCATTGAGTGATTGTCGCTGTCCACTGTCAAAGAATGCCACAAATAGAGATGGATACAGTGAGTGAAGTATGCAAGCTAAGCTCTGCACAACTGCCGGTTGCAACTTTGTCCTGAAACAATGATGTCATCCTCCTCTGGCACGGCACACTTCACAGCTTTGTCTGCGGGCCTCGTCTCTTTGTTCTCCTGCGCCGGCATTTTACTCCCTCGCCAGCCACTCCGGAATGCCAATACCGTCGGCCACACGCCGAGACGATATGGCATTCGACAGATAACGGAATCAATTCATGACAAGATTGACTAATAGAGAGAAGGAAAGAGGCATTATGGGAGAGCAATGCGGTCACCCAGCTATTAATTGGATAGGTGGGGGGGGGGGGTGAGGTCATGAAAAATGTTTTTCAGGAAAATGGGTGTACCGAACACAGGGGAGTGTTTCGTCAGGCAGACAGATGCACACGAGACATACACACATATTCATGCACACAGAAAAGTTTTTTGGGCAGTTACTTCAGACGTCAGCTGTTGCTATGGTGATGCGAGTCGGTGTTCCAACCGGAGCGCGGGATTGGCTGGAGTCTGGCAAAGCAGACAAGGCAAGGGGACTTTGTCGGAGGGGTTCAGAGACACGGGGGGTGGTTGGGTGGGGGTGAAGGGGGGTGGGGGGCATGCATGAAGATAATTTGATCAATGCATATCAGTTCATATGCAGACTGATTTTGTTTAATAGCGGTCGATGTCGGATGATGTAACACCACCCCAGTGAATCGTTTGAATCCTTCCAATATTAACACACGCTGCATGATGTCATCTCCAAGCTTGCCTTGCCTTTTTATAAGGAACAGGTATCCCACCTGTCCCATATAGAAAGGCAATGTAAGCTTGTTTTCATATAGTCAAAATGCATTTCTTTGTGTTCACCAATTATATAATAATATATAATTAGGTAATTGTTTTTTTGTGTGACATTGACGCACTATGCTTACCAAAAATAACAGTGTCATTTAAGAACAAACCTAAACATCAAATTCATGTATCCTTCAACAAATTTCATAAACATATCAGCTCCTATTATGTCGCTATTTAAAACACGGCCGCGTGGTTCAGGAGAAGCTCTCCGGCTAAATTGCCATGGTGCTGTGTGTACAAGCCTTCTGTGAGTCACCCTTCGAGGCTGTGTGCTCTCGCCTTTGGTTTTGTGTCGGCTCTGACAAGCTGGGGTTGGTGTCACAGTATCTGCAGGGGCTGCTTTCACCCCCAGAATACACCCCATCTCTTTTCAAAGTTTAACTACGGGCTCAATCATGCCTAGCATAAACAGAGGCCAAGAGAAGAAGATGCTCAAAGATATTGTGATTTACTCAGTGTAATCCTTGTACAGGAAACCGCCCTATGTGTAGATTATATGTTTGGGGTTTTAGAATTGCCATGTTTGTGTGTGTTCTGAATGGATATGGTGAACCTATGTGGTGAAAGTTAGGTCATCTACACCGCCTGCGTGTTTGTTTGTGTATATATGTGGTTGAATGCGACTGTATGTGTGTGCAGACATGGTCAAAGTTTTTGTGACCGTGGTCTTTGCGCGGACAGGCTGCCGGGAGTCTCCTGCTGGTATCTAGAGGATCAGTGACTCAAGGAAATCAGGACAAACTCTAAATTTGTCACTGCAGCATAACCCACATAATAAAAGAATACAGGCGCCCTTTTTTTCTGTGTGTGCTTGCTCTCTCTGTGCATAGATTCCTCACAGTTTTCAAGACAGTCACAAACTCACACGTGTATAAATACACGAAGTGACACAGTAGTAAGCAAATTTGAATGAAATTCATGGTGGTCTCAGTCCATTTATGTATGTTGTGAAGGTCACAATTACCTCACAGGCTTTGTTGGATCTTATTAGGATTTTGCTTGTGGTTTACTGTGTTAGTTGTGGAAATACCCCCAGCTAAACAACGCATTGGGAATGAGAAAAGCTACCTTGAGCTACTCATCCAGGTTTGTAGTACAACTATAGTACAACATTGTAACCTAGCTTACCAAAATTTTTAATTTAATTATTAGCTTGAGATGCAGAAAGTATGCATCACTTGCCTATACATGATTATACTCTGTTTTGTTATGTTGTTACTCGTGATATCATCAGTCATATTACTCAGGGCGTTCCACATGGGCCAAATCAAGACCCACTGTAGTTGTTTTATTTTTGGTTTTAGAGCAATTGTGGCCATGGGTATGCATATCTACATCTGATTTGCTATTCATTGTGTATACTTGTGCCTTTCATATATCTTCAGAATATTAATGTGCTGCACTGTCAGAAATCATTACTGAGATCTGCGCTGCAAATTTGCATGACTGAGTTTTTTTTCCCTCCCCAGTATCGAGGAGTGTTGTACCTCTGAGAAATCACACCAAATCATTATAGGGGCATGTGTGTGTTTGTGACAGGGGTGTGCCAGGGTATGAAAGACGGTGAAAACCTGTGCGAGCTGAGAGGTACGTGGGTCACAGTAGTGGAGGTGTGGGGCAATGCGCAGGCATATGGCAGTTGTTAAGAAAGCGCGCGAGAGAGAGAGACAGGGACCTTCACAAGATCACCGGAGGGCCCAGTGAAAACCGTGTGAGACAGAGGGAGGGAGACGGGGAAGAGGAAGTGTGAGAGAGAGAAAGAGAGAAGCGAGGAAGAGAGAGAGAGAGGAAAGTAAGCAAGAAAGAACCAGCAAGAAACTGAAAAGTAAAAAAGAGGAGGAGAGATAAATTCAGGAGTAAGAGTGGAGATAAATGGATGGGTGGGGAACGAGACAAAGAGAACGCCACATAAGTTTGTGGAAGAGAGGGAGAGAGGGTTGTATTGGGAGGGAAACAGGGAACAAGAGAGAGAGCTGGAGGGCTGATATTTAATGTGATAAATGAGTTGTGACAGTACGCCTCTAACCCCCCTACAACCAGGGAGAAGGCAGGCAACAAAAATAGAAAGCATTATGGCTAAAAGGACATATACAGCATAATGTATCTATAGAAAGAGAGCAGGGAGAGTGGGAGACGCATACATCGAGAAGGGGGAAAATGAGAGGGGGCGAAAAGGGCACATAGATAACATTTGGCCCACAAAAATTTACTTTTTGGGGGGAGCTGGGATGCACATACAAGCCCTATATACAGGACTATATAACGTAGAGGGTTAATAGGTCAAGAGTGAAATGAAGTGAATTGCAGTAGTGGGCAAATTATCAAAGCTACTGTACAGACATCTATGAAAGAAGAAAAAACGTATGAGAGATGGAATTAGGGAAAACAACGTCTGAGTCGTAGAGGGGAAACAATGAGAAATTCAATCAAGACGCAAATCCGCCCCACTGATTGCCGTTCGTCCATTGTTTGGGTGACATGCCTTGGAGGGACAGCTAATTACAACGTGTCGTCGCACAGAGAGGAACAATAGCCATTTTTTCCCTCTCTTTAAATTGGACAGTCGACATGCGCCTCTCCCCCGAACCGTTTAAGGGGCGTATACGGTTCTGTCTACTGTGCTAGTGGACCCGAGCTATGATCGAGAGACTGAGAGGGAGGGAGAGAGTTTTCAGACAATGATGGCCACTGTAGTTTGCTTTGGGTGTGGAGGCTTGGCAGATGACTCATAGAAAAGTATGAGGAGAGCAGGAGAGAAGCGAGTAAGGGGAAACCAATACAAAGGGAGAACAGAACCGAGAGAGAGTTGGGAGTTTGTAGACTGAGGAAATCAAAGTAGAGAATAAAGGAAAGCGACGTGGGACCCTTTGGGTGAACTCTCTCCTATGTCAGGCTCTCTCTCTCGCTCTCTCTCTCCCTTTGTTTCATTACCGTAGTCTCTCCGTAGTCTGGGACACCTCCAAGTATCTGAACTGATCGTTAGTTACTCCTTCGTGGTGTCCAGTTCACGGAGATAAGCTATCGTGCAATCAAAGATCACATTCCATCCCAGGCAGGGAATGCCTGGTTTAAATCAATTGACCACAAAAACCACAGACAAAATAATATGAGCCATCACATTCATCTCTCTCAAAAAAAATGGCTCAAATAAAGATGTTCCTAACACAATTCTCTCTCTCTCTCTCTCTCTCTCTCTCTCTCTCTCTCTCTCTCTCTCCTTCCCTTCCTTCTCCTGTTCCGACCTGTCTCTGTCTCCAGTGTGGACAGCGCGGTTCTCCCAGGAACCAGCGGACCAGTCGGTGGTCCGGGGACAGAGGGTAGTCCTGTCCTGTGTTGTCTTCAACTACTCAGGCATCGTTCAGTGGACCAAGGATGGCCTGGCACTGGGCATCGGAGAGGACCTCCGGGGTGAGGCATTCACTTCCCTATAGACCCCCTCCCCCCCTTGACCCACATGGATTTGTTTGTTTACTCCAGTCCAGTGTTGTCCTGGCCTCTGCTCCCCTCTCCTCTCCTCCCCTCTCCTCCCCTCTCCTCCCCTCTCCTCCCCTCTCCCCATTCCTCCTCTCCTCTCTTCTTATCTCTCCTGCCCTCCTCACCTCATATTGCTCTACTCCTCTCCCACACCATCTGCCCTGCTATGCGGCACCTTCCATTCCCCCTTTGCGTCCTTGTGTGTGGCCTTGTCCCCTTTTCTCCCTCCCTACTCTGTTCCCCTCTCTCTCCCATTACTAGCAGTCTACGTTGTTCTCTCTAACCTCCCTCCTCTGTGTCTTCAGCTGGCATGACACTCTATCAATTCGCCGCTGTCCTGCTGTCTGTCTCTCTCGCCTCACTCTTTCAGCCTTACTCTCTTTCTCCCCCTCTGCTGCCTCCTCCTCTTCCTATCTCTCCCTCTTCTGTTTTCCGTCTTTTAATCATATTGTTACTGTAATGGTCCAGTGCTTCAAGCCAAAGCTTTTAAATAGAAACATGTGAATGAACACTGCCTGCTTCGTGTGTGTGTGTGTGAGTGTGTGTGTGTGTGTGTGTGTGTGTGTGTGTGTGTGCGTGCGTGCGCGTGACTGTGCGATTCTGTACCTCTGCCTCTCCTCTCCCAGCTTTTCAAACACTGTCTCACGTTCGACATTTAAAATGCAAATGCACGTATATACAATTTGCACACACACAGGCATACACATCGGCACACCAGCAAGGACACACAAGGTTAGGCGAACCCAATTTTTAAGAGTGGCCTGCCACGAATCAGACCTGACAGAATTTCACAAAGAAAATCCACTCTTCTTGGCAGCAGAAGTAAAAAAAATATATAACAAATCCATAAAAATTAGTCCTTCTAAATCGTCACTGTCATAATGCATTCACTTCCCCATACCCCTCGAAACCCTCCTCCTCCCTGTGGTTAAAGAGAGCATGGCTGCCACCTAATGGTCAGAATGCACAGTAAAACGGCAGGGCCCTGGATTGGGGGATAACAAAGGGCAATTAGAGAGTTTTTAGTTTTTTTGTATAGTGTAACATTTAACTGTTTTTTCTAATTAATGAATGCATGTTTTAATAATTGTCTGTGTATTTATACTACACAGCCTGGCCCAGGTACCGTGTGTTGCGAGTCCAGGAATTAGGCCAGTACAACTTGGAGATTCTCTCAGCTAATCTATCTGACGACTCCCTCTACGAGTGTCAGGCGCCTGACGCAGCCCTGAGGTCCAGGAGAGCCAAACTCACTGTCCTCAGTAAGTTCACTTGCTTGTGTGCATGTGTGCATACAGTGCTGCTACACGACATGTGTGTAATTGTGTGTATTAATACAAATACCCTCTCTGTCTCAGTTCCCCCAGATGACCCAGTGATAGATGGGGGTCCAGAGGTGTTGCTCAATGCGGGGGAGTCCTACAATCTTAGCTGTGTGTCCCGAGGTGCCAAGCCAACCTCCGTAATAGAGTGGCTAAAAGATGGCCTCCCTGTGGAGGGGGCAGTCAACACTACCGTGAGTTTACTGAAAGCAGATGCACACACGTGCTAATTACTAGCTCTTCGGCATCCATCTTGAAATATAATTGCTCAAAACTTCTTTTTTTTCATGTCAAATGTCACCCTGTGCGTGGGGACAGGAGGTGCTTGCGGACAGGAAAAGGGTGACTACACGGAGCTTCCTGCCCATTGAACCCGTTGACACTGATACAGGGAGGAACTACAGCTGTGTGACCACAAACACTGCCATCCCCAGTGGGAAGAGCACCACCGTCACCCTCAATGTGCACCGTAAGCTCTGCCGCCTATTACATTCATGATACAATGTGTTTCTTCATTGAAAACAGTAGGGCTTTTTTAAGGCCATTGCTCCTTGCTTTTTTATATCGTATAGTTTTTACTCTGATGATTAACGATAAACCATTCAGTTTATCAGTAAATTATAAATACAATAATGTATTTAGGAATTTGGTTGCACAGCCATTGAACTAGTTTTTATGGATTTTCCTACATGGGCATCTTGCACCAAAATGGACTCTTCAGCATAACTTAACATCAGCTGTGTTTATGTCAGTACTGTCGTATGTCTCAGTGCGTCTCTTCTCCACCAGATCCTCCCACAGTGACCCTGTCCATTGAACCACGGTCTGTCCTAGAGGGAGACAGAGTCACCTTCACCTGCCAGGCCAGCGCCAACCCCCCCATTATGGGATACAGGTCTGCATTCACACATAAACTGACTCAGTTCGTTAAAAGTGAGCACATCTAAGTGTGAGTATCTAGTTTTTATTCTCATATGGAAAGAAAATATATTGCCAATATATTGAATATATTGCCAATAAATTGTTTCTGTATGGATTGATGTAATTATTATTTATTTTATTTTATCTCGTAACTTAATTGAGAACCAATTTTCGTTTATAACAATGACATGGCCATGTAGTGAATTACATTTCAAAAAGTTACATATAACACAAAATAACAAATAATAACAAAATCTGCAAGTATTACAAGTTTTGCAATTTAAACCTCAAGCAGGTCTGAACTTAGCCAACATCTAACAAAGCATCTGCACTTTAATGCTTACAGGGGTTTTCTTTGATCATGCTTATTCCAACCCCAGGTGGGCGAAGGGTGGCGTGGTGCTTCAGGGCGCTCGAGAGAGCTTGTTTACCACCAAGGCAGACCACTCCTTCTTCACCGAGCCCGTCTCCTGTCTGGTTTTCAACGCCGTAGGAAAGACCAACGTCAGCATCCTGGTAGACGTGCACTGTAAGTCACGGGGCTTGTTAACTTAATGCTATTAAACTTTAGTGAAACCCTTGACTAGCTTCATTACCTAAAGTCCATATACAGATGTTAAGGATGGAATATTCCAATACTGTAGGTCGCTTTGTTTAATGAACCAAATCAATTTTTTCCTACCTCCATTGCAGGGTTGTTGTTTTTTTGATGATTTATTACACATTACATTTTATTAATGTTACATTTGATAATAATAACCTTTGAGGTTTGGTCTCCATTCTCCAATCCTTCCCAGTTGGTCCCATTCTATTGGTGGAGCCCCAGCCTAAGACAGTAGACATGGACTCTGATGTCAGCCTCAACTGTAAGTGGGCTGGCAACCCTCCGTTAACACTGACTTGGTTCAAGAAGGGCTCCAACATGGTAAGAGCTTTTCTCTGTGTTCACATATTCACTCTTCGGTTTGGTTACAGCACCTGATTAACCCCAAATATCCTGTTTTCCCTGTTTATGTTTGTAAACATGACTGGCTATGGGGGAAGGGGTAGAGAAATTGTGTGTCTATAAGCTCTGTAGGTGGAGGGATAGTGAGGAATGTGAACCACTCAGAACTCAGGTGTGGAAGAGGCATGCAATCTCTGAGATTCTAACCAAAACAAGAACATTTTTGTAATGTTGAGGTCAACCACCAAGATAATTACAGACACAAATTAGGTATTTTACTTTTAACACTACCATTTCCTTTGCTCATGTTTAGGGGAAGCATTATTTCTGTCTTCCTGGAGTGTACTCGCTATTCTGTTTTTTGCCCTTAATAAAAAATAGATTGTTACAACTGAAGACAACTGAAAATGAATATACCACTAACATTACAGTATATGCAAGCATCTCAAACTACCTCAAATCCACCAATTGGGATGCATATTCCAGATGCCCTGTATACTCTGTATCTTTTCCCAAAGCTTATACTTATATGTCCATTTGTATCTTATATCAAATTTGTAGTGTAATCAAAATAATAATGTACAATAATTGGAATCTGAGTGTGCATAAAGATAGCCGGTACAAAGTTGTAGTAGTAGTAGTCTTCTGTCCTGCTTCCATGTTACAATATCTCTCTAATTCGTTTATTACCGAAATTACAACATTCAATGCATTTTGGTGCAGGTTCTCAGCAACAACAACCAGTTGTATCTGAAGTCGGTGAGCCAGGCAGACGCAGGCCAATACGTGTGTAAGGCCATCGTCCCAAGGATTGGCGTAGGAGAGACCGAGGTTACGCTCACCGTCAACGGTCAGGAGATACAATTTAATATGCATTATAAGTAATACCATCAATTATATATGACCGCTTTCATGTTAAAGTCTTTTTAAATGCTTAATTATTCAGGAAATGTGGAACACATTAGTGAAAGGCCATAAAGTGGTTGCCAAATAAGTTTGGTTATGCAGTATATAGAGTAGGTATATTATTTTGTTCTCGTTCATTTAATATTTTTCATTCTTTCTCTTGCTTTAGGTCCCCCCATCATCTCCAGTGAACCTGTCCAGTATGCTGTGAGAGGAGAGAGAGGAGAGGTCAAATGCTATATAGCTAGCACCCCTCCCCCAGACAAGATTGTAAGTGACATTGACACTTTAGAGAACAATGTAAAAAATATAGTATATATATATATATTAAAAAATTTCCCCCCTTCAAGAAAATTCAACCTTTTCCTGGGATATTTTTTACAGCATTAATGTTACACAAACTTACACCTTTTGCGTCAGTTAGAGAATGTTTTTTTTCGATGATCCCTCGACAGCAGAGCTCTAAACTGTGTTTGATTAGATTTTGCTCAGAAGCATTCGCCATGGTTGGAAGCGATGAGAAAATAAGGTACAGGTCAAAATACTCTCCCTGAGTGACTATATTCTGAGTGACTCTAAGCCGTCCTGACCCAATGCATGCTCTTAATGTAGGCAGCAAAAGAGGGGACAGAAAAAGATTTATAAAATATGAAGGAAGGGAAGAGAGAACAGTTGTTCCGGTAAATGCCACAGCCGAGAGATTCTCCTTCACCGCAATAAATGGGTAGATTATGGGAACATGTGGCTTTATGCATAATTAACCGTCTCTGGTACAGTCCTTTGATGTTGAATTATACAGCTGCTTTTAACGGTTCTAAAGTTGGAAAGTGGGTAAAATTCTCACTAACTCATTCACACACACATAAACAAACCTCCCCCATCTCAGCCCAGAGGAAAGGCCACACAAACTGTTGCAGCTCTTACGAAATCATGCAAGGTTACATATGAGAGTGTGTGTATGTGTGAATTTGTTTATGATGTTTGTCCGTCCATGTACACATTGTTTACAATAACTGCATGGGATGTGTGTGTGTATGTGTGTGTGTGTGTGTGTGTGTGTGTGTGTGTGTGTGTGTGTGTGTGTGTGTGTGTGTGTGTGT